>NW_020717428.1:22684-49397 GCF_900518725.1 Notechis scutatus | reverse complement strand
TATCTATCTATCTATCTATCTATCTATCATATCTATCATATCTATCTATCTTATCATCTACCTACTATCTACCTAACTATATATATAACTATTTATCATCTCTACATGTTTGTCTGCCTACCTACCAACCAACCTACTTTTATCTATATCTCTATCAATCGATTTATCATAATATAATATATATGTATATCTAAGAAATAATATATGTATGTATGTATGTATGTATGTACCTTATATAAAAAAAATCTGTGTCTGTCTATATGTATGGCATGTATATATGTATGTAGGTATGTATGTATCTACCTACTTACCTACCTACCTACCCACCTACCTACAGCTATGTAGGTACCTACCTACCTATTGTATCTTCCTACCTACCTGCCTGTCATCTATCTAACTATCATAATATAATATTGTATACACGTATATCTAAGAAACATGTAAGTAACAGAGATTAAAACAAAAATTTCTCTCACTCTTATGGCTGGCCTGGATGTTCTTCAATTTCAGATCCTCTACCAGAGATCTGGGAGTTTGGGGGTTCTACACAGGATCTTGGTTGTGCCGAGCAGGGCTTGGACTTGAAGACCCCCAAAGCTCCCTTCCAGCTGTATTCTAATTGACTTTAAGAGGGGTGGACTTCAACTCCCAGAATTCCCCATGGTTGGAGGTCCACCCTTCTTAAAAATGGCCCAGCTTGAGACAGACACACTGTTCCGATTCCTTCTTGGAGAAAATGACTCTCTCTTTTATTCTTTCTCCAGCTCTTACCCCTCTACCCTTTTTATCCCAACTCCTCCTCCCCAGCATGGCTCCCTATCCTTTCCTTGCCCTCCTCGTCTCCTTCCATTTCTTAGCCGTGGCCCCTTCCGAGACGCACTATCAGGAGGGAGCGAAAGTCATGCTTTACGTCAATAAAGTGGGACCTTACCACAACCCCCAAGAGACCTACCATTACTACCAGCTGCCGGTTTGCTCGCCAACTCCCATCCGCCACAAAAGCCTGACCTTGGGGGAAGTTTTGGACGGGGACCGCATGGCCGAATCCATGTACGAGATCCACTTCCGACAAAACGTGGAGAAGAAGATCCTCTGCCAGAAGAAGCTCTCCCTGGATGAGGTAAATCCATCCGTTCACCGTCACGGAGGCTCGGACCCTAGGCGGTAGATTTTCCCGCCTCTTGTTTCTATACAGGCAGTCCTTGACGTACGACCGCTGTCGAGCCCAAATCCCCGAGGCCAAGCAAGACGGTCGCTCAGGGAGGCCTTTGGCGATCTTTCTTGCTACGGCCATTAAGTGGATCGCCGCAGTCGGGAAGCGGGGAACATGGTGTGTTAAGCGAAATCTGGCTTCCCCCCGTCGCAAAAAGAGGATCGCAGCACCCTGGGACATTGCAACCGTGATAAATACAAACCATTTTTTTTTTGAACAAATTTTATTAATTTTTAAAGACATACAAAACATAGATACACAAAAATACAAAACATAAAAACATAAAAAATATCTTTTCTGAAAGTTGCTTGGTCCTGGGTTAAAACTCTTGGTACAGACACAAATTCAAATTCATATTCATTTTACATACCATTTCATATCTTATTAACATTTTCAATTTTCTATATAACTTCTCCTCTCTTTTAAATTTTCTCAATTTTATTTTATTTATCTCCTCTCAATTCGAATCATAATATTTATTATTCTTTGTCTGTTCTATTTCCAGCTATCCATTTATCTTTCTTCTTTGAAAAAAAACCTTCTCCTATACACTAAATGGAGTATGATGCCTTTATCTCTTTCCCCTATATTTATAATACTTAATATAAAACACATAACTTACATTGGGATTCTGTCTGGTACATTCTAAAATTATACTATATTATCAAAACCAATACAAATCTATTCATTAATATTAATATTTATTTATATCTTAAACATTTAACACATTACTTTTCAGTTAAATCACATACTTTTATGGGAGCACCTAATTTCCATAGTTTTTCCCCCCCCCCCCCACACATCACATATTTTAGCTCATTATTCCATTACGATGTTCCTCCTTCTTCTACTTCAAGTCTCTCATTTCAGCAAAATACAAACCATTTTTGATCACGTGACAACGGGGGCGCAGGGCGGGAAGTGCTGCAATGGTCGTAAGGGTGAAAAGCCATTCGTAAGTCACTTTTGTCGCCGACTTGTAACTTAGAACGGCCACTAAACGAACGTCGTAGGTCGAGGACTGCCTGTGTTGCTTTTCCACTTTTTTCTGTTCGAATTCTTTTGTTAATCTTAAGAAGAGGAAAGAAGGGCGAGGGGAAATGCCTTTTTAATGTTAAACCAGTCACTTACTTAGTGACCGCTCGAAGTTACGACGTGCGTTCCAAAAGCTATTGATGACCCTGTTCCAGGTGTTCTGAGTGCTGCAAACAGACAAACACACATAAACACACGCGTGACTGCCTCTCAGGCACTCGACAACTGATTCACCTTTATGGCTCATTGTAGTGTTCTGCACTTGTCTGACCCCATTTATGATGTTTTGCCCCGGGCCTCTGGCAAAAAAAAAACGCTCCTAGGAACACATTGATTCACTTAATGGTTTGCTTTATTTAACGACCACCAGAAAAAAGTTGTAAAATTGGGTCAGCTTCTGATGCCTCAAATTACAACCGTTGTGACTCACGTTGGAAATTCTGGAATCCCGTATAGTCTGAATTCGGGGATTTCCTGTAAAAATTATATTCAGTTAAATTTATAAGATACATTAGAGCTAGTTTGGTCGAATAGTTAAGGCACTATGCTAGAAACCAGGGGATGGTGAGTTCTAGATATTAAAAACTGGTTGTGTAACTTTGGGCCAAACACCAGGAGACAGTGAGCTCTAGTTCCACTTTAGGCACAAAAGCCGGGTGACTTTGGGCCAATCACTAGGAGATGATGAGTTCTAGTCCCACCTCAGGCACGAAGACAGGCTGGGTCACTTTTGGCCAATCACCAGGAGACAGGGAGTTCTAGTCCTGCCTCAAGCACGAAGGCAGGCTGGGTGATTCTGGACCAATCACCAGGAGGCAGTGAATTCAAGTCCTGCCATAGTCATGAAAGCCAGCTGGGTGACTTTGGACCAATCACTAGGAGACGGTGAGTTCTAGTCCCACTTTTGGCATGAAAGCAGCCAGGTGATGCTTTGGATGACAAGCTGGTCGGTTTACATCCTGCGGCAACCCACAGATCAACCCTTGTCGATCTGAAAAAAAGTGGATGCTGCACTTGAGTGACAAACGCTAGGAAGAAAAAAGACTATAAGCACGTGATGTTAAAACAAACATTAGAAAAGGAAGGAGAATGAGGAAGGAAGAAAAAGAGGACAATAAACAATCAGGAAGATTTTAATCGGGAAGCAAACAACCTTGTAAATCTAAATTTACTATCTTCCTCCTCTATGAAAAAACAGTAACAAGGCGGGAGATCTAAACTCTGGGAAGTAGTTAAAGCTCATGGAATGGATTTGGATAGGTAACATCTGCCATCACTACCAGTAGTTACAACTCCCATCATCCTTAAGGAGTTAAGCTGGGAGTTACAGATCAATTATTTTTGAAATATCCTATATTGCCTGCATTTTGGCTAGATGATGGAATGAAAAGCCAAAGAAAACACTAGAAATCGGGGTCTTCTCAAGTCGGCAGCTTTTGAGAGGGTTGGACTTCAACTCCCAGAATTCCTTAATAACCTAGATATTGCTGGCTTGGGAATTCTGGGAGTTGAAGTCCAACCCTCTTAAAGACGAGGTTTGAATAGGGACACTCTAGCTCGTCTGTCAGCTGTGCTTCCATTCGAAATACAAGAAAGAAAACCTTAAAAGACTCCATTAGAATAGAGAAAAGTCCTTTTTACTGGATTTGAAGTGATAGCAACGAAAGGGAAGCCAGGTCTGAGGCAAATAGGCACGGAAATCACATCTAGAAAGTTATCCCAAGTCCCCTCCCCCAGTAGTTCAAACTGGACATCCAATCTGAGGTGTGTATAATGTTATGGTGGTGTACCTCTTCAGGTGGTGTTTCAGACATCTGGTATGCCAAGATGGTTGGCCTTGGCCTTGAAAAGATAAGTGGATGCAGTTGTGCAGAAAGCAGGAAGGCGTCCCAACTCCCAACCATCATTACCCTTCCCCCCCCCAACACCAAATTCCCCCCCCCCCCCCCGTCCTTGGCAGTTGGCAATCAAGCAGTAAAAGATGTCAGAAAAAGTTATTGGAGGCTGACACAGTCTTCGATACTTTATGGCATCTCCTTTTTGGGATAAGTTTTTCCTCGTGGGCTAATCTTGAGGATTCTCCTCTAGGGTGAAAACTCTAGAGCTGTGTTTCTCAACCTTAGCGTCTTGAAGATGGGTGGACTTCAGCTCCCAGAGTTTCCCAACCAGCCATGCTAGCGGAGGAATTCTGGGAGTTGAAGTCTACCCATCTTCAAGTTCTCAAGGTTGAGAAAAGCTGCTCTACCATAGACTTAATAACCTCGCTGGCTGGGGAATTCTGGGAGTTGAAGTCCACCCCTTTTAAAGATGCTGAGGTTGAGTAGGGACACTCTAGCCCTTGTTCGGTAGTCTTTATGGCACATTCTGAACTCCACCCATCTTCAAGGTGGTCAAGGTTGAGAAACACAGCTCTACCATAGACTTAATGTAAGCTGGCTGGGGAATTCTGGGAGTTGAAGTCCACCCATCTTCAAGTCATCAAAGTTGAGGGACATTCTTCTAGATCAAGGCTCTTCAAACTTGGCAACTTTTAAGTCTTGTAAACTTCAACTCCCAGAATTCCTGAGCTAACTTGTTTGGGGGAGGAATTCTGGGAGTTGAAGTCCACAAGTCTTAAAGCTGTCAAGTCTAGATCCATTTTCTTGGTTCTTTCTCATAAATAGCTGAACTCAGAATTAAGAGAGTCGGCGGCTTCAACATCTGAAGTCCGGTGGGTCCCATTTCTGTTTTTGGTTGTGGGTTGACTTTTCCTTCCTCCGTGACAGGTAGAGCGCCTCCGCCAGGCCATCGAGGAACTCTACTACTTCGAATTTGTGGTGGACGACTTACCGCTCCGCGGCTTTGTGGGCTACATGGAGGAGAGTGGCTTCCTGCCCCACACCCACAAGATCGGGCTCTGGACCCACTTGGACTTCTACCTGGAGTGGAACGGCGACCGCATCATCTACGCCAACGTCAGCGTCCGCAATGTGAAGCCCACCAGTTTGGATGACATCCAAGGCGTGATGCCCGTCGCTTACACCTACAGCGTCCATTGGTCAGAGACCAGCGCGGAGCGCCAAGGGGAACGCCGGGGAAGTCACAGCGGGGACGATGGCTTCTTCCCTCACACCTTGGAGATCCACTGGCTCTCCATCATCAATTCCATGGTGCTGGTGTTTCTGCTGGTGGGCTTCGTGGTCGTCATCCTCATGCGGGTTCTCAAGAACGACCTGGCCCGCTACAACCTGGACGAGGAGGCCTCTTCGTCCTCCTCAGGAGATGACTTTGACCAAGGGGACAATGGGTGGAAGATCATCCACACGGACGTCTTCAGGTTCCCACCCTACCGCAGCCTCCTCTGCGCTGTGTTGGGCGTGGGCAGCCAGTTCCTGGCCTTGGGCACCGGCATCATTGTGATGGCCCTGCTAGGCATGTTCAACGTCCACCGACACGGGGCCATCAACTCTGCTGCCATTCTCCTCTACGCCCTGACTTGCTGCATCTCCGGTTATGTGTCCAGCAACTTTTATCGCCAGATCGGTGGCGAGCGATGGGTCTGGAATATACTGCTGACCACCAGCCTTTTCTCCAGTGAGGTTCCTTCCATCAACTCCGGCGCTTGGAGTGTTCATCTACCAGTTCCTTCTGGCTGGAGATCCGCTGATTTCCCCTTTTTCAAGAATAGGATAGGATTAGGATTAAAAATAGTAGTAGGAATAGAATAACAGAGTTGGAAGGGACCTTGGAGGTCTTCTAGTCCAACCCCCTGCTTAGGCAGGAAATCCTACACCATTTCAGACAAATGGTCATCCAATCTCTTTCTTAAAAACTTCCAGTATTAGTTGTTCTTAACTCTCAGGAAATTTCTCCTTAGTTCTAAGTTGCTTCTCTCCCTGAATTAGTTTCCAACCATTGTTTCTTGTCCTGCCCTCAGGTGCTTTGGAGAATAGCTTGACTCCCTCTTCTTTGTGGCAGCCCCTGAGATACTGGAACACTGCTATGATGTCACCCCCTAAGTCCTTCTTTTCGTCAGGCTAGAGACAAACCCAGTTCTAGCAACCATTCTGATCTTCGTATCATGGGGATTCTGAGTCTTAAAGATCATTAGCATGTTTGTTAAGGGGTATACAAAATTCCACCTGCTCTCTAAGAGAGCCCTGCTGGTATAAGGGTAGTAGTTCAAAGTGGAACTGCCTTTTTCTTTTATAATAAATAGAAAATACATTGCTTTTGAGAGCTAGTATGGTGTAGTGGTTAAGCTGCTGGCTTAGAAAGCCAGGAGAAAGTGAGTTCTAGTACCATCTTAGATATGAAAAACTAGCTGGAAGACTTTGAGCCAATCACCAGGAGATGGTGAGTTATAGTTCTGCCTTAGGCACGAAACCCTAAGATGGGAGTAAACTAATTTGGTGTCATGGTCAAAGTACTGGTCTAGTAACCAGGAGATGGTGAGTTCTAGTACCACCTTAGGCACGAAACCCTAAGATGGGAGTAAACTAATTTGATGTCATGGTCAAAGTAATGGTCTGGTAACCAGGAGATGGTGAGTTCTAGTACCACCTTAGGACTGAAAGCCAGCTAGGGGACTTTGGGCCAATCACCAAGAGAGTTCTAGTCTAATGTAAGACATATTTAAAGATCCATCTCATCCTGGGAACCCTTTTTTTTGAACTATTACCATCTGGCAGACAGTATAGGAGAATAAAAACAAGGACAGATAGGCTGAAAAACAGCTTCTATTCCAGGGCAGTAACTTTGTTGAATTATAGTGTCTATGGTGCAATATGAATGCAATATCAGGGGTTTTCAATTCAATTGTATAGAATGCAAAGGAGGTATGTTTTGTGTTTTATTTTTATAGTTATAACGTACACTGAAGATGGCATTTAATTTCGTTGTACGAGGTGCAACGGTAATAAAGTAAAGTAAGTGAGTAAGCCATGAAAGCTGGCTGAGTGACTTTGGACCAATTACTAGGTGACTGTTAGTTCTAGTCCTGCCCTGGGCACGAAAGCCAGCTAGGTGACTTTGAATCAAGTCCCTCCGTGCCTTAGCCTCACAGGGTTCTCGTTGTGGGGGAAATAGCAGGAGGAAGGAATATTAGGAACGTTGACCATCTTGAGTTACTTATAAACTAATAAAGGCAGGATGAAGATCTGATTGATGATGAATAGAATAGAAAGAATAGAATAGAAAGAAAAGAATAGAGTAATAGAATAGAATAAAATATAGAATAGAAAAGAATAAAATGTAGAATAGAAAAGAATAGAATGTAGAAAAGAATAGAGAATAGAAAAGAAAAAGAATAGAATGTAGAATAGAGAATAAAATAGAGAATAGAATAGAAAAAATGGAGAATAGAACATAGAATGGAACGTAGAATAAAATACTAGAGAATGTAGAATAGAATATAGAAGAGAATAAATAAAAGAAAAAAAGAATGTAGAATGCAATAATAGAATAGAATAAAAAATAAAGTAGAATAAAATTAAAATAAAATAACCGCTCTGTTTTTCTCTCTCTCCTTCCCACCTCCCTTCCCCTGATCCAGCTCCCTTCTTCCTGACCTGGAGCGTCGTGAACTCCGTGCATTGGGCAAATGGCTCCACCCAGGCCCTGCCGGTCAGCACCATCTTCCTGCTGCTGACCGTCTGGCTGCTGGTGGGCTTCCCGCTGACGGTCATCGGTGGCATCTTTGGCAAGAATCGGGCCACGCCCTTCGATGCCCCCTGTCGCACCAAGAACATCGCCCGGGAAATCCCTCCCCAGCCCTGGTACAAGTCCACAGTGGTGCATATGACCATCGGAGGGTTTCTTCCCTTCAGGTGAGAAGCATCAAGGGGAACTGGGTATGGCTAGTCCCCGATTTAATGACCCCAATTGGGAACGGAGGCTTGGTCGCCAAACGGAGGCTTGCTGTCAGGGTTCCGGCGATCGCCCTCATTAAATCATGAGCCTCCAGCCAAGCTTCAAAAGAATCCAAAAGATTTATTAGGAGCAACATGCCGGCACTGACCCCTATATGAAGCCAGCTCGGACATACATAATTCACAGTCACCTGTGACCCTGTTTCCCTCCCCGGTTGTCATAAATCAGATTCTCCAATGAAGCACGTTCGTGGGCTGGGTGTCAACAATCACGTTCTCCAATAAAGGATTTTTATGGGCAGAAGATCCGGTAGCCTAGCTACAAACTTTGTAAGATAAACGCGGAATGTACTTCTGGTTCTAAGCTGCCGTACTGCTCGTTCCAATTTCTCCCCAACGCCACTCCTTGTTTATGGCAACTCGAAAACAGGCATAGGAACGTTTTATGAGTTGACATTGCAATTGTTAAGGGAGCCATGCCTGGTTTTTACGACTTTTCTGGCCACGGTTGTTAAGCGAATTGCGGCCGTGGTGAAGCGAGTCGCACAAATCCAGGTTTCCCCCCATTGGCCTTGGTTGTCGGAAGGTCGCAAATGGGGATCACGTGACCCTCGGAAGCTGCGCTCGTCGCAAAATGCACACAACGGTTGCCGAGGGCCCAAATTTTGATCATGTGGGTGCTGCCCGTGCAGGCATTGGTCACTGCAAGTCACTTCTTTCAAGGCCATTATAACTTCGGCCGCTAAATGTAAGTTGTAAGTTGAAGACTACCTGTATCGCTCTGCTCCTACACCTTAACTTCCGTCTCTCCCTGGGTCCCAAGGATGGAACGGGGGGGGGGGGGGGTTCGCCCCCCCCCCCCCCCCCCCGTCTGTTGCTATTTCTCATTAGTGTGTAGTTAGAGCAGTGATCCCTTCCTCGTTTTAGAGCTGCGTTTCTCATCCTTGGCAGCTTGAAGATGTGTGTGGACTGCAACTCCCAGAATTCCCCAGCCAGACTTGCAATCGAAGGAAGAAAGGAAGGAAGGAAGGAAGGAAGGAAGGAAGGAAGGAAGGAAGGAAGGAAGGAAGGAAGGAGAAAGAAGGGGAGGGAGGGAGGGAGGAGAAAGAAAAAATGAAGGAGAGGGAGAAGGAAAGAGGGAGGGAGGAAGGAAAAAGGAAGCACAAGAAGGGGAAGAAAGGAAAGGAAGGAAGCAGAGAGTAAAAGGAAAGGAAGAAAAAAGGAAAGAAAAAGAGGGAGAAGGAAAGCAAAGGAAAGAGGAAGGAAGGAAGATGGAGAGAAAGGAAAGGAGAGAGGAGGAGGATACAGAAAGGGGAAAGAGAAGAAGGAAAGAGAAGGAAGGAAGGAAAGGGGGAAGGAAAAAAGAAAGAAAAAGAGGAAGAAGTTAAGCAAAAGAAGGATGGAGGGAGGGCGGAAGGAAAAAGGAAGGAAGGAAAGATAGAGAAGGGGAAGGAAGGGAGGAAAGGAGG
Organism: Notechis scutatus; assembly: GCF_900518725.1. The sequence goes on along the minus strand of NW_020717428.1, from coordinate 39,831 downwards.
AAGGAAAAGGAGAAAGAAAGGAAAAAGGAATGAGGGAGGAAAGAGAAAGAAGGGGAAGGAAAGAAAAAGGAAGAAAGAAGAGGGAGAACGAAAGCAAAGGAAAGGAAGGAAGGAAGAGAGGGAGAGAAAGGAAAGGAAGGCGAGGGAAAGAATAGAGAAAGGGGAAGGAAAGAAGGAAGAAAGAGGGAGCAAGGAGAGGAAGGTAGGAAAGAAGGAAGGGAAGGGTGGAAGAAGGGAAGGGAAGGAGGGAGGGGAAGGAAGGAAGGAAAGAAGGCTGTCACACCAGGATTATGAAGTTGGGATGTCATGGCGGATCATGAACCCTGGCTGAGGAATTCTGGGGGTTGAAGTCCACACACCTTCAAGCTGCCAAGTTTATTAACAAACGCCATTTTGGACATGCAGAAGGATGCCCTCCTGGGTTGGTTAAGCAGGCGCCAAGCTCACCTCTCACCCAGTCCCTTCTTTTCCCTCACAGTGCGATTTCGGTGGAACTCTACTACATCTTCGCCACCGTCTGGGGCCGGGAGCAGTATACCCTGTACGGCATCCTCTTCTTTGTCTTTGCCATCCTGCTGAGTGTCGGGGCCTGCATCTCCATCGCCCTCACCTACTTCCAGCTCTCAGGCGAGGACTACCGCTGGTGGTGGCGCTCCATCTTGAGTGCGGGCTCCACCGGCCTCTTCATCTTCCTCTACTCCGTCTTCTACTACACCCGCCGCTCCAACATGTCCGGCATGGTGCAGACGGTAGAGTTTTTCGGCTACTCGCTGCTGACGGGCTTCGTTTTCTTCCTCATGCTGGGCACCATCTCCTTCTTCGCTTCTCTGAAGTTCATCCGTTATATCTACGTCAACCTGAAGATGGACTGAGCAGCCGCGCTCCGTGGCTCCTCGTGGCTCGGGTGGATGTGATCGCGCCACAGTCCCCACACTTTTCCAGCTGGCATCTCCACCGAGCTCCGGAAAAAAAACAACCCAAACACATAGGCTATTTATGATTCGTTCCTTTCTCGGCTGACATTTGGGGGGGGGCGTCCCCGCTTTCTGTTGTGGCCCTCGGTCAGTGGCCGCCAAAACGGGACAGGCAGCAACAGCCTTACTTTCTCTCCTGCTGGTCAGGACAAGTCGCCAATCGGCGATCCTCCGAGAAGTCTAGCCAATCAAATAACCTTCCGCTACCAGATTCCCCCGTTAACCTTTTTAAAGTGAAAACTGCCTTCTTGCATTGAATTGAATCGTTGATTCCCCCCCCGCCCCCCGGCAATTGGTAGAAATGGAAATATTTCGAGATATTTCATTTTTTCCCGGCTGACTATCTGACCAGCTCAACGGATAGAAGCCACAACTGGTTCACACACACATCCCTAGATATTTTTATTATTATTTTTCCCTGCTGACTGAATGATCAATTGGATAGAAACTACATTTAGTTCAACACCTATTCCTAGATATTTTAATTATTCTTCCCCGTTGATTATCAGATAAAAACTACCTTTTGTTCAATACACATTTCTAAATATTTTATTATTTTCCCCCCTGTTGACTGTATCATCAGTTCAACGGATAGAAGCTACAGGTGATTCGATACACATTTCTAGATATTTTACTTTTTTTTTTTCCTGTTGATTATTCAACGGATGGGAGCTACAACTGGTTCACGCACTTATTTCTAAGTTTTTTTTTTTTTTTTCATTTCCCCCCCCATTATCTAATGAGTTCAATGGATAAAAGCTACATTTGGTTCAACACATATATCCCTAGATTTTATAATTTTTTTCACTGCTGATTATCTGATCATTTCGTCCGGTACACATTTCTAAATATTTTCTAAATTTAGAATATTTCTAAATTATTCCTTTCCCTGATGATTGTATCATCAGTTCAACAGATAGGCTGCAATAGGTTCAACCCACATTTCTAGATATTTTATTTATGTTTTCCTTGTTGATTTTATAATCAGTTCAACAGGTAAAAACCTACATTCAGTTCAACACACATTCTTTCTTTCTAATGCATTCCCTCTCTTCCCAGACCATTCAGAAAATGTGAAAATGTTTTTATTTCATTTTCCCCCTTTTTTTCAGAGTTCTTGTTCGGTTTCAGGTAGAGATCCCAGCCAACCATAAACAGGCATTTTCAAACCTGACCTGGCATAGAGAGGGAAGGATCAATAGGCTGATCTCAAACAGGTCAAACTAGATCCCAATAGCCAAGCAACAGGTTTGAAGTGCGGGATTCAGGAGAATTTGGGGCAGTTCTAACCCTTAGGGGAGTTTTTCCAGGCTGGTATCGTCCAGAATATTTCAAGTTTCATACCATTTAGGATGGATGGGAATTGTAGTCGGAGAACAACAGAGATTTCCTTCCACCAGGTACTGTTTTGGCAAACAGAAATAAAAACAACTGTCTCACATCAGAGAAAGTTGGGAGCTTCCATAAAAATTGGAAACTGCATCCAAATTGTAATTATCTAATGACTCCTACCAGTCTCATCGGTGACCCTTAATAAATAAATAATAAATAAATAAAACCATTTATTCCATGCAACTTTTGAAGGATCACCGATGAGACCGGTAGAAGTAATCGGATAATTATCTTCAGGGATCTATACAAAGGACTTGAGGCAATATTTTTCAAATTTGGCAACAGTAAGACGTGTGGGACTTCAACTCCCAGAATTCCCCAGCCTGCTTGCTGCCTGGGGAATTCTGGGAATTGAAGTCCACACATCTTACCGTTCCCAAGTTTGGAAAAAACTAGTGGATTTCTGCTGTTGAATGTGATCCCCTGGTAAATTATCTAATTTGTCCTCAATCCAGAAAATCTTTGTCCCGCCAAGCTGTTTTCCTTCCTCTACCTCCCCTCCTTTGTACAATAGTCACCAGTCCCAGCACAGGTGAGAGAAATCCTCCTGTCTCTTCCCCACCTAGTTGAAGAAAATATATATTATATTAAGGAAAAAAAAGTATATATAAGGAATTATGTATATTAGCAAGGGTCGAAGTTGGATTATTTTTTAATTTGACGTCTCGGTTTTGAGTTTCTTTTTACAGATTCTTGAAGTTCAATTTTATTAATAAAAAGGAAATGGAAAAATCCAGGTGTTTGTGTCGATTCTGGAGTATATTCTCTGGGCTGCTCTGTCCTATCTTCTGCCCTTCACGCAATAGTTATTGGTGTTATTGGTGCTTCTTAAACCAGCGGTCGCCAACTGGTGGGCCGTGAGAAAATTTTGGTGGGCTGCAGAGAAATTTCACCCCCTAAGCACCCTCCCAAAGCAATTAATCCAGGCTGCGCAGAAACAAGGATGTGCCACCCACATGGCTCACGGGAAGCCTCCCTGCCCACTCAACTCCTTACCCGGCAAACTTGCCTGCTAAATTGCTATTTTTCCGACCATCGTCTGTTCTGCTGTGCCGGGAGATTTAGATTAGCTAGGAAGCAGGAAATGGTTGGAGTTCTTGCTTTCTAGGTAGTCTTTAGATCTTTGGCTCTGCTTTTAAGCACAGCCAAACCTCTGTGGAAAGGAAACTTCACGAGGACAGTGGTGTCACCTAAGCAGGAAAAGCCCAAAGGGAACATCAAGCCAGCCATAAAACAAACTTGCATAGGAAAAGAAATCAAATAAAAGGTATTAAAGAGGCCCCTTAGACGAAAGCCCAAATAATTAAGAAAACTAGGGAAACAAGAAAAGAAAGCCCTTACAAACACAAGACATGCCAAATCAGCAAAACAAAAAGACAAAAGACACAAAATATATTGCAAAGGAGACAGACGGGAGATTGCCACAAAACAAATATAAGAAAACATTAGGACGAAACTGATAATCCAATCAAACCACCCCGCGGAGTTTACCCTCCGGCGGAAATGAAGACAACCCCTGACAGGATTTAAAACATTAAGAAATACAAACACAAGCACTCACACACAAAAGGAGAAAAAAAGTATAAAAATCAGGGGCTTATCATACAAAGCTAGCTAGCCCCAGGAACGCAGACTTCTTGCTATCTCTCGCCTTCCTGAAAATAAAAAGATCCAGCTTTCAAGCAGTTGTCTGTATCCTTGCACCGGAGCTCTTCCAGCAGGAAAATCGAATCCTCAGAAGAAAGGCATTTTGACAGCCTTTCAACACCTCCCTTAGGACTGAAGGTTCTGTTATTCAGCGCAGACTCATGGCAAGCAAATTTTATGTGACAGACTGAGCTAGCCGATGGCAGATAGATAGATCTCTGAATGATTCTGTGAGCAACTCAATCTGCCTGCCTGCTTTGCCTGATTTTGGGTAAAAGTTGCTCTTTTTTTATAAAAAAAATAAATATTTATATAAATATTTATAATATTTACATACAAGTCATGCCCAGCCAGTCACATGATCACCAAGCCACATCCACAAATTAGGCCATGCCCACAGAACCGGTTAGTGGTCCCTGGGATTTAAAATTGAGTTTGGTGGTCCCAGAGGAATGCCTATCTGTCTTAAAATCACGGGTGATAAATGCTGCTTATTTAGGTAGTCCTCGACATATGGCCACAATTGAGCCCAACATTTCTGTGGCTAAGCAAAACGGTTCTTCAGGGAGCCTTGCCCCATTTTACGACCTTTCTTGCTGCCGTCGCTAAGGGAATCACTGTGGCTGTTAGGCTAGTAAGATGGTTGCTCAGTGAACCTGGCTTCCCCATTGGCTTTGCTTGCCAGAAAGTCTCAAAAAGGGGATCACGCGATCTCAGGATGCTGTGGCTGCCATAAGTATGAATCAGTTGCCAAGCGTCTGAATTTGGATCATATGACCATGCTGAACCAGTCGTAAGTGTGAAAAACAATCATGAGCCACAACGTTTTCAACACTGTTATAACTTTGATCGTCCCTAAAACGAATGGTTGGTTGTAAGTGGAGGAAGGAAAGTAAGCAGTGGGGTGCCACAAGGTTCCATCTTAAGCCCAGGACTCTTCAATGTCTTCATAAATGACTGAGATGAGGGAATAGAAGGGGAACTTACCAAATTTGCAGATGATACTAAGCTGGCAGGAATAGATAACACCCAAGAAGATAGGCTCAAGATCCAGATGGATCTTGACAGACTAGAACACCGGGCCCTCTAACAAAATGAAATTCAGTGTAGGGAAAAGTCAAGTCTTACACTTAGGCAAGAAAAACCAAAAGTACACAAACAGATTGTGTGAAACCAGGCTCAATAGCAGTAACTGTGAGAGGGATCTTGGAGTCTTAGTGGACAACCAGCTAAATATGAGCCAGCAGTGTGCAGCGGCAGCCAAAAAAGCCAATGCAATCCTAAGCTGCATTGACAGAGGGATACAATCGAGATCAAGGGAAGTACTAATACCACTCTATAAAGCCTTAGTAAGGCCACACCTACATACCTGCATCCAGTACTCCTTTGGTCACCCCACTATAAAAAAGATGTTGAAACTTAGAAAGAGTGCAGCAGAGAAGAGCAACCAGAATGATTAGGGGACTGGAGACTAAAACATACAGAGAACGGTTGCAGGAACTGGGCCTGGCTAGTCTAGTGAAGAGAAGGACCAGGGGAGACAGGAGAGCAGCCTTCCAATATTTGAGGGGCTGCCCCAGAGATGAGGAAGGGGTCAAGCTATTTTCCAAGGCACCTGAAGGACAGACAAGGAATAATGGATGGAAACTGAACCAGGAGAGATTCAACCTGGAAATAAGGAGACATTTTCTGACAGTGAGAACCATCCACCGATGGAACGGAAGTTGCCTTCTGAAGTTGTGGGAGCTTCATCCCTGGAGGCTTCCAAGAAGAGACTGGACTGCCATTTGTCAGAAATGGTGTAAGGTCTCCTGCTTGGGCAGGGGGTTGGACTAGATGACCTGCAAGGTCCCTTCCAATTCTGTTAATCTGTAATCTGTTTCTGTAGGATCAGTGCCTAAGAAGAGCTTAATCATAATTATGCAGGACATTAAACATTTGGTTACCACGTTTGTCTCCCCCTTAACAGACAAGCCAAGCGCTTCTTTACAAAACTGAAACCTTCACAGTTGCAACTGCCAACAGTTCCCCCCTGCCCCCCCAATCCAGGCTTGTAAAGAAACCGCCTGATCCGAAGGCTCAGTAGAACTTGCATGCCCAGCTGCAGTCTGCCTGGATCCCTTTCGTCAAGGGGGGAAAAAAGCCCTCAGGTGGAAAATGAAAATTATCCGGCCCACTCCCTCAACGTAGGGATTTATTTATTTTTTTGCAAATTTGTAGACGGGCATTTGCATGATGGTGCAATATGGAAATTGCACACTTTGAATCTTTGGATGAAATAAAATTGGGCTCATCCGTCCACCCAGCCAAAGAGGAAAGGCGGTGTTGGGTGCCCTTACCTTCTCTGACAAGAAAAACAGATGCCACTGAACATGTGCAGAGCGTTTTCCCTGCCTCCTCAGGGAGCCTGGCTGGGTGGATTGGATGGTTGCAGTGAGTCCTTATTGGGCCTCCAACCCCATAAAAAGAGGCAAGACACAGATGGAAAAAAAACAATGGCTAACAACCTGCCTTCCATCGAGGACCTGTATATTGCACGAATAAAATAGAGGGCTGTGAAAATATTTATAGATCCCTCACATCCTGGACATAAACTGTTTCGACTCCTTCCCTCAAAACGACGCTATAGAGCACTGCACACCAGAACAACTAGACACAAGGACAGTTTTTTCCCCAATGCCATCACTCTGCTAAACAAATAATTCCCTCAACACTGTCCAACTATTTACAAAGTCTGCACTACTATTACTATTAATCTTCTCATCACTCCTTATCAGCCACCCGCTCCCACTTATGACTTTATGACTGTAACTTTGTCGCTTGTATCTTAACAATTTATATTGACTGTTTCCTAGTATGATTTGATTGCTTATTGTACCCTATGACTATCATTACCGTAAGTATTGTACGTTATGATTCTTGAATCTTAACGAATGTACCTTTTCTTTTATGTACACTGAAAGCATTTGCACCAAGACAAATTGCTTGTGTGTCCAATCACACTTGGCCAATGAAGAATTCTATTCTATTCTATTCTATTTCTATTCTATTATTTTCTATTCTAATTCTTTATTGTCTATTCCTTTCTCTATTCTATTCTATTCTATTCTATTCTATTCTATTCTATTCTATTCTATTCTATTCTGAATCTTATTCTATTCTATTTCTATTCTATTCTATTATTTTCCATTCTAATTCTAATTCTATATTTTATTATCTATTCCTTTCTCTATTCTATTCTATTCTGAATCTTATTCTATTCTATTTCTATTCTATTATTTTCTATTCTAATTCTATATTTTATTATCTATTCCTTTCTCTATTCTATTCTATTCTATTCTGAATCTTATTCTATTGTATTTATTATTTTCTATTCTAATTCTATATTATCTATTCCTTTCGCTATTCTAATTCTCTTCTCTTCTCTTCTCTTCTCTTCTCTTCTCTTCTCTTCTCTTCCCTTCCCTTCCCTTCCCTTCCCTTCCCTTCCCTTCCCTTCTCTTCTCTTCTCTTCTCTTCTCTTCTATGTATCTAAGGGAGAATCAGATGCCACTGAATGTGCAGAGTGTTTTCCCTGACTGGCCTCCCCATGGAGCTTAGCCAGGTGGATTGTGTGGTCGCAGGGAGTCCTCATCGGGCTCATCCTCCCGAAGACAAAGATGTATACCCCTCTCAAAGGGCAAAAAAGCAGGTGCCTCTGAACACGTGCAGAGTGCTTTCCCTGCCTGGCCTCCTTCCCAGGGTGCGTTGGGTGGTTGCAGTGAGTCTTCATTGGGCTCATCCTCCAGCCCCATAAAAGAGGAAAGGCACAGATATATACCCCTATCTAAGAGAGAATCAGATGCCGCTGAGTATGTGCAGAGCGCTTTCTCTGATTGACCTCCCGAGGAAACTTAGCCGGGTGGATTGGGAGGCTGCAGTGAGTGAGTCCTCATTGGCCTCATCCTCCAGCCCCATAAAAGAGGAAAGACATAGATGTATTTAAGGGAGAATCAAATGCCTCTGAACATGTGCAAAGTATTTTCCAGGATTGGCCTCCCTTCCCAGGGTGGGTTATTTATTTATTTATTTATTTATTTATTTTATTTATTTGATTTGCCAATTGTTTACAAGATAATAAGTATAAATGTATACATAGTTGTGAATACATGAAATGGGTACATATAAGAAAAATAAAAGAAGAATAAGAGAAACAATAGGACAGGGACGGTAGGCACGTTGGTGCGCTTATGCACGCCCCCTACAGACCTCTTAGGAAAGGGGTGAGGTCAATAGTAGACAGTCTAAGGTTAAAGTTTTTGGGGTTTGGGGAAGAGACTACAGAGTCGGGTAGAGTATTCCAGACATTGACCACTCTATTGCTGAAGTCGTATTTCCTGCAATCAAGTTTGGTGCGGTTTACTTTGAGTTTGTATCTATTGTGTGCTCTTGTGTTGTTATGGTTGAAGCTGAAGTATTCATTGACAGGTAGGACATTGCAATGTATGATTTTATATACCATGCTTAAGTCAGACCGAAGACGGCGTAATTCAAGGTTTTCAAGTTCTAGAATTTCAAGTCTGGTGGCATAAGGTATTCTACGAGTAGAGGAGTGGAGAACTCTTCTTGTGAAATATTTCTGGACTTTCTCAATTGTGCTAATATCAGATACGTAGTGTGGGTTCCAGACTGATGAACTGTATTCGAGTATTGGTCTAGCAAATGTTTTGTATGTTCTGGTTAGTAGTGTGATATTATCAGAGAAAAAGCTACGTAGGATTAGGTTAACAACTCTTAATGCCTTTTTGGCTATGTAGTTGCAGTGGGCTCTAGCACTTAGATCATTAGAGGTGAGTATTCCAAGGTCCTTTACAGAGCTTGAGTCATCAACAAGATCTTGACTATTCAGCTTGTATTTTATTTTCTGATTTTTTTTGCCAATATGTAAGACAGAGCATTTATTTGTTGAGATTTGAAGTTGCCATTTGTTTGACCACTCTGATACATAGTCAAGATCTTTTTGTAGGGTAGCAGTATTGTCTGTGGTATTGAACAGCTTTACATCATCAGCGAAGAGAACGCAATTGCTCTTAATATGATCACAGAGGTCGTTTATGTAGAGTATGAAGAGAGTTGGTCCTAGAACACTGCCTTGGGGGACACCACTATTGACAGGTACTGGATTTGATAGGACGCTCCCGATTTTGACCATTTGTTGTCTGTTTGACAGGAATGCTTCTATCCAGTTATTCAGTTGTCCAGGAATGCTTCTATCCAGTTATGGTCGCAGCGAGTCCTCATTGGGTTCATCCTGCAAGCCCATATAAGAGGACGGGCACACATATGTGACCCTATCTCAGGGGGGCGGGGGGGGGAGCAGGTGCCTCTGAACATGCGCAGAACGCTTTCCCTGCCGGGCCATCCTTCCTAGGGTGGCTTGGGCGGTTGCAGTAAGTCCTCCTCACCTGAAAGTGAGGAGGCTCTCTCTCTCTCTCTCTCTCTCTCTCTCTCTCTCTCTCTTCCGCTTTCCCTTCTATCCCCTTCCCGGAAGGCGCGTCTCGTCTGCTTCACATGTGCTGGGAGTTTGGACGCTGAGCAGCAGCGGCAGTAGCAGCAGTTGCAGGCTGAGCTCCCGCCCGGGAAGTTCTCCGCCTTCCTCCCGCCCGTCCCCGGACTGTGGGCTCCCTTCCTACGCCCCCTTTTCCATGCCCTCCGTCCGGGCCTTCCCTCGCTGCCCCTGACTGTCTCCTCTCGCAGCCCCATGGCAGCCCAGCAGCTGGAGCAGATCCTGGCGCTCTTGCTGCAGCCTGACAACGCCGTCATTCAACAGGTAAAGCGGCAGGCAGGTGGCGAGGGATGGGAGAAGGTGGGGGGGGGGGGGGGAAAGGGGGATTGGGAGCATGGGCTTGGCCATTGCAAGGCGAAGGGAGAGCGTGGCTTTGGGGAGGGGTGGTGGTGGAGTGGATATAGAAGCAGCCCTTGACTTACAACGGTTCATTTAGTGACCAGGTCGCCGGCAAGTTTGGCAAGGAGGTTTAAAAACAAATCGGCTAAATATTGGAAATGCCACCAGATACCTGGGGCGTATTATCACAGGTGGTGGATGAGTGCAGAGGCAATAAATGAATAAATACAAAAATACAAATGCGGTGGGAAAGGGGAGAATGTAGCATATCGACTTAAAACAGAAATATCTGTGTTGGGGATTTTGTCTGAAACTTAAAATGCATATTTAATTGTAGCTGTGTTAACTGCAGCTAGAATTGGTACTTGCACAAAATTGGAAAAGGGATGAGAATCCCTATGGATGAGAATGTGGTTAGGGAAATATTAGAATGTGCAGAAATGAACAGATTAACACTTGCTACAAAAGAGAAAGAACAAACTGAATATTACATGAATATTCTATTCTAGTCAATTCTATTCTTGTCTTAGTCCTACTTCTCTCTACTCCTCTCCACGCTACTCTGACATGATCAAAATTCAGACACTTGGCCATGGACTCATATTTATGAACCCAGAAATTACACGGCTAAGTAAGATGTTCCTTGAGTGAGTTTTGCCTCAGCTTACCACTTTTCTCGTCCCCTTGGTTATGTGAATCCCCACCACACAGTGGTTTCCCTTGGACTCCGCTGGTCAGAAGGTTGCAAAAGGGGATCGCGTGACTCTGGGGCGCTGCCACCGTCATAAATGTGAGTCGCTTCTCAAGCATCCCAGTGTAAATCATGTGACCATGGGGATGCCGCAGCGGTCATAAGTGTGAAAAATGGTCCTAAGTCACTTTTTTCAGTTTTCCTTGTAACTTTTGGTCACTAAATGAACTGTTATAAGTCAAGGACTACCTGTGTTGGGGGCAGCTTTAACCCTTTGCTGCCTGTTCATTTATCCTACCAGGCAACGGCCGAGCTGAAAGAAGTACTGAAGCAACCGGCAGCCCTTTCCCACCTCTGCCATGTCATGACACATTCACAAGATCCTCAGGTAAGTCACAACAAGCTTGGCCAGGTGAGAGGGATCTCAAACTTCAGCTTGGTTTTAAATATAGGTGACTCATCTCATTTGTGTGTGTCGCCCCCCCCTCCCCCCCCAGCTTCCTTTTCGCTGTCAGAGGCCTTCAGGAACTACTTCTGCAGCCGGCAAAACTTTCAAGGCCTCTGCAGCTGATAACGATCTGGAGCTGTGTTATCAGCTACAGAGGCCTTCAGGAAAATCCTTGCCAGCTGCAGAAGAAATGGGCTGGGGAGGTAGGTGTCTGGGATGTGCGAGGCCTGGTTATAACTATCCAAAGGTAAGTAGTAGGGCAGCTCCATTCCCCCCACATCCCCACCCTAGCTTAATTTTTAAACCCGTCCACTCTGGGGTCTTAATTAGGGCTTATTTGGGGTGCACATGTAAAAATCAAATGGTCTTACTTTCAGGATAGGTCATGTTTTGGGGGAAACAGGTGTCAGGTGAGGCTCCATTCAAAATCCAAGAAAGAAAATCTTAGAGAAAAGGACTTTTACTGGAAATCGAAGGGGTAGCATCAGAAGAATACAAGGTCTGAGGCAATAGGCACGGAAATCACATCTAGAAAGTTATGCCGTGTTCCCACTCCCAATAGTTTAAACTGGCCATCCGATCTGAGGTGTGTATGATGTCATGTGGGGCCTCTTCAGATGGTGTTTCACACATCTGGTGCGCGCTAAGACGTTTGGCCTTGGCCTTCAGAGATAAGAGGCCACATCTGCCGCAGTAAGCAAGCATAGACAAAACATCCCAGGTTTACATTTCACCAACTTAAACCTCCCTTCCGCCCACAAAGCCCAATTATTCTCTCCCTCCACCTTTCTATATCAGCTGGAAAGGCAAGCAGAAAAAAAGGTTTCTTAGAGGCTGACAACAGGGTAAAGTCGTATTCTCTCTTGTGCTTATTTGAATGCTACCTTTTCTACATTCAGCTTCGCTCAGTGTGGCTTTCTCCTTGCCGAAGCCACCATTTCTAATTCTCAAAAAATCTGTTTTGATCCTTTCCTCCACAGCCTTACCATTCTCTCTCTTCTCTTCTCCTCCTCCTTTCACAGATCCAGCAATTTGCCTCCGTGTTGCTCAGACGGCGGCTGAGCAAACACTGGAAGAAAATTGGCGCGGCAGATCAAAATATGTAAGTCCAGAAAAGACAAATATATTATTATGAATTAACTAGGTTTCATTGCATAATTAGCCAGAGGTTTGACCTCCTACCCAGTCCTCCCAAAGGACCTGGGATGTAGAGGTTTGATGGTATCAAAGCTTTAATCCAGGAGATCCACTGGTCCCAATAAAGCTGCCTTTTGCAATTAATTTAAGCTACAGTTAGTATAGAATAACAGAGTTGGAAGGGACCTTGGAGGTCTTCTAGTCCAACCCTCTGCTCAGGCAGGAGACCCTCTACCATTTCAATTTTTTTTTTAATTTCCAGTGTTGGAGAATTCACAACTTCTGGTGGCAAGCTGTTCCACTGGTTAAGTGTCCTCCCTGTTAGGGAGTTTCTCCTTCATTCCAGGTTGCTTCTCTCCTTGATGAGTTTCCATCCATTCCTTCTTGTCCTGCTTTCAGGGGCTTTGGAAAATAATTTGACTCCCTCTTCTTTGGGGCAGCCCTTCAAATATTGGAAGGCTGCTATCATGCCTCTCCTAGACCTTCTCTTCATTAAAATAGACCTACCCAATTCCAGCAACCGTTCTTCACGTGTTTTAGCTTCCAGTCCCCTAATCATCTTAGTCCTTGACTTACGGCCACAATTGAGCCCAGAATTCATCTTGCTAAGCGAGAAATTTGCGAAGTGAGCGTGGCTCCATTTCGCAGCTTTTTCTCCGCCACCACATTTGTGAAGCGGATCACTGCGGTTGTTCAATTAGTAACTGCGTTGTTAAGTGAACCTGGCTTCCCCATGGACTTCGCTGGTCAGAAGGTCCCCAAAGGGGTGGGTGTCACGTGACCCCCCAGGGACCCTGAAACCATCATCAGTACGAGTCAGTTGTCAAGCATCTGAATGTAAATTTACGTAACCATGGGGATGCTCGTAAGAGTGAAAAACTATCCTAAGTTCCTTTCCTCCGGTGCTGTTGTAACTTCGAACGATGCACCAAATAATGCCACGTCACTTGTGCGGTGGCCTGGGCTGCGGAGACCTGGTGCCCGGATCTCGAGGGCCTGGCTGGGCGCTTGCCCTCCACTGCCCAAGGGTCTGGACAGCCTGCACCACCGTCCAAGGATGCTGCACATGGCCTTAGAGGGATGGCAAAGCTCCCCTGAAGGACACGACCCCTCTTCTTGGTCTCGCCTGCTGGAGACAATGGGTGCCCCACAGCTCTGCCGGTGCCACCACGGGCACCTCCAACATGAGTCCTGTCAAGCTGGCCACACCCAGGGGTGGGATTCAGAAATCCCAGCAGGCGCTGCCTGGTTGCTGGGTGGGCGTGGCCACGGTGGGCGTGGCCTGCTGGAATTTCCGCAAGGGCCATTTTTCACCTTCCCCGGAGTCCGGAGGCTTTCCCTCGGGCCTCTGGGTGGGCAAAACAGCCTCCCCCAGGCTCTTGACGGCCCCCGGAAGCCCCACGAGGTCAAACACAACCCTGATGCGGCCCTCAATGAAATTGAGTTCGATACTCTTGGTCTAGGGTCTCGTGGTGGACTAGAAGACCTCCGAAGTTCCTTCCCGCTCTATTCTTGTTTGGTATGCAGTGATTCCCTTAACCACGGCGGCAAGGAAAGTTCGTAAAATGGGGCAAAACTCATTTAACAGCTGTCTCGCTTAGTGAAGGGAATTTTAGGCTCTGTTGTGGTCGTAAGTCGAGGGCAACCTGTAGTGAGAACGAAAGTTTTGAAAGCAGCAAACTTCACGCGCAAAGTATCATATTTTTGTACTTTTAGAGGATATGGAATAGGGTTAAAATATTGGAATCAGAGTGACCCAACTCAGAAAAATCTTCAACAATGTGGCTCCCTTCCTAAGCTAAGAGTGTGTATTTTTATTTCAGAACTAGCTCGATCCCCGTGCTGCGCTACAAAACTTTGTGATCGGGCTTAGATTTTGGGGAGGAAAATAAGGGGAGGAGGGGAATTCTGCCTATGCTTACCAGCATCCATCGGTATTCATCTGGCTAGCGTTCTGTCAGTGTGTGTGAGAGTCGAGGGCTGTTTGGAAACTGAAACAGTATTTGCTGTGTGAGCAAGAAGGAGACAGCAAGGAGCCTGGGCGTGGCTTAGCTCAACTGTTCTGTACTAAAGCTGCTTGGTGCTCTGAAACTGAAACTCCTCTGCTTGTGTTTTGCATTTGGAAGAGATTTCTTTTCAGGTGGGGAAGGGGAGTAGAACTCCTTAGCATCAGAGCGTGTTAATAATAATATTAATAGAGGAAATACTCTAAATGCCCTGATGGCCATTTTGAAAAATCCTTTCTTAGTGAACCCCTAGAAGCCAAGAGGAAGATACGGGCCAAATTTCAAGTTTGTAGGCTTGACCATTGTGGAGGTTTTGTGCTGATGCGTGAGTGGTATTTTGCTTTTGCATAGATAGAAGATTAAAATCTCCCCCCAAAATCTCGTCTCTTTCAGGATCAAGTCCCTGGTGCTAAGCAGCTTCCAACAGCAGACAGAGTGAGTACTCCTGTTTGGGGAGGCCCTGAGGGGGTTGGCTCCCCATATCTCTCTCCCCGCCTCTCCTCCCCAAAGATAACCGTCTTTTCCAGCCATAAAGTCTCCCTGGGCTTAGCCCAGCTGGCTGCTGCCATCCTGAAGAATGAGACCTTGAAGAAATGGCCCCAGGTGCTTCACAGCATTCAGCACGGGGCCCATTCCCGAGACCCCCACAAGTGCCAGGTGGGTCAGGGCGGGGCAAGCGGGGCAGCCAAGGGAGGGAAGCGTTTCAGGGTCTCCTTTGAATCCCTCCTTCCCCATCGGTCCCACACCTACGTCTGTCTATTTACCTACCTATCTACCTCTCTGTATATCTATTATTATCTAGCTATCTGTCGATTGATCGATCTTCCTACATACCCACCTACCCACCTACCCATCTATCTATCTATCTATCTATCTATCTATCTATCTATCTATCTATCTATCTATCTATCTATCTATCTATCTATCTATCTATCTATCTATCTATCGTATATATACACTGCTCAAAAAAATAAAGGGAACACTTAAACAACACAATGTAACTCCAAGTCAATCACACTTCTGTGAAATCAAACTGCCCACTTAGGTAGCAACACTGATTGACAATCAATTTCACATGCTGTTGTGCAAATGGAATAGACAACAGGTGGGAAGCATAGGCAGGTAGCAAGACATCCCCAATAAAGGAGTGGTTCTGCAGGTGGTGACCACAGACCACTTCTCAGTTCCTATGCTTTCTGGCTGATGGTTTGGTCACTTTTGAATGCTGGCAGTGCTTTCACTCTAGTGGTAGCTTGAGACGGAGTCTACAACCCACGCAAGTGGCTCAGGTAGTGCAACTCATCCAGGATGGCACATCAATGTGAGCTGTGGCAAGGTTTGCTGTGTCTGTCAGTGTAGTGTCCAGAGCATGGAGGCGCTACTAGGAGACAGGCCAGTACATCAGGAGACATGGAGGAGGCCGTAGGAGGGCAACAACCCAGCATCAGGACCCTACCTCCACCTTTGTGCAAGGAGGGACAGGAGGAGCACTGCCAGAGCCCTGTAAAATGACCTCCAGTGGGCCACAAATGTGCATGTGGCTGCT
Organism: Notechis scutatus; assembly: GCF_900518725.1. The sequence goes on along the minus strand of NW_020717428.1, from coordinate 24,106 downwards.
CAAACGGTCAGAAACAGACTCCATGAGGGTGGTATGAGGGCCTGACGTCCACAGGTGGGGGTTGTGCTTACAGCCCAACACTGTTCAGGACGTTTGGCATTTGCCAGAGAACACCAAGATTGGCAAATTTGCCACTGGCGCCCTGTGCTCTTCACAGATGAAAGCAGGTTCACACTGAGCACATGTGACAGACGTGACAGTCTGGAGACACCGTGGAGAACATTCTGCTGCCTGCAACATCCTCCAGCATGACCGTTTTGGCAGTGGGTCAGTAATGGTGTGGGGTGGCATTTCTTTAGGGGGCCGCACAGCCCTCCATGTGCTCGCCAGAGGTAGCCTGACTGCCATTAGGTACCGAGATGAGATCCTCAGACCCCTTGTGAGACCATATGCTGGTACAGTTGGCCATGGGTTCCTCCTAATGCACGACAATGCTAGACTTCATGTGGCTGGAGTGTGTCAGCAGTTCCTGCAAGACGAAGGCATTGATGCTATGGACTGGCCCGCCCGTTCCCCAGACCTGAATCCAATTGAGCACATCTGGGACATCATGTCTCGCTCCATCCACCAATGCCACGTTGCACCACAGACTGTCCAGGAGGTGGGGGATGCTTTAGTCCAGGTATGGGAGGAGATCCCTCAGGAGACCATCCGCCACCTCATCAGAGCATGTCCAGGTGTTGTAGGGAGGTCATACAGGCACGTGGAGGCCACACACACTACTGAGCTTCATTTTGACTTGTTTTAAGGACATTACATCAAAGTTGGATCAGCCTGTAGTGGTTTTTTCCACTTTAATTTTGAATGTAACTCCAAATCCAGACCTCCATGGATTGCTAAATTTGATTTCCATTGATAATTTTTGTGTGATTTTGTTGTCAGCACATTCAACTATGTAATGAACAAAGTATTTAATAAGAATATTTCATTCATTCAGTTCTAGGATGTCTTATTTTTGTGTTCCCTTTATTTTTTTGAGCAGTGTATATATATCTTTCTCACTCTTTCCCTCTCTCTACCTACCTACCTACCTATCTACCTCTGTATATCATCTGTCTGTCTGTCTACATACCTACATACCCACCTACCCAGCTATCATCTATCTATCTGTGGTATATATCTCTCCCTCTCTCTCTCTTTCTCTACCTACCTACCTACCTACCTTTGTCTGTATATCATCTATCTAACTATGTCTGTCTGTCTGTCTACATACCCACCCACCCAGCTATCATCTATCTATGGTATGTATGTGTATGTGTGTGTGTATATATAGTGAGAAGCACAGAGCTGAAGACAGAAGCCTGAAGATGATGAATGAAACTTCATCGAAACGTTGCCTAGATACTTCCAATCTTACGCGGGAGAAAACCCGAATAACCAAAGATCCACATACAAATACCCGCGAGAACCTCAGAAAACATT
>NW_020717427.1:44504-72355 GCF_900518725.1 Notechis scutatus | reverse complement strand
CAGCCGAAAGATGCAAAGCAGAAGTAGAAGATCTTGAAGGCTGACATATTGGGAGGTGTGTTCTCCCTTTCTCTTCTACAACTGGAGAACACTTCTATTATTGGAATGCCAATTGTCTAAGAAAGAGAGAGATGAGTATCTTGGACTGAACATCACACAAATGACCCATTGGGATCCATATATTAAGACAATATATATCCTGGGCCTTATACTGATTTTAAAAACAGCCCATTGTATGAACAAAACAGTTCAATTGAGATCTGGATATGTGGGTCTGATTGTGGTAAATTGTAGGGATGATACAAAAATAATTTATATTCTTTATTCTTATTCTTTCTTAGTTTATTCTTGCATTCTGTTTTTATAAACAGACTTATTAATGGTCTGTATTCTACATTATGCATTTTGATATGACTTAATGGCTAGTCAACAATAAATTATTCTAATAAATTCATGAGAACTAATAAGGAGTTATTAAAACTACTATTTGGGACTTAATCTGACTCAAATATAACACAGTATTTTTCATTGCTTTTTCAGATCAGTGCTGAACCTGTTTCAGAGACTCTGAGTGATAAAAGCAAATTCCCCTTTTTCCACCCGTTGCTCCCCACACAAGCATTACAGTACCCAGCCATTGTCCAGCTGCTGCTCCACTTCAGATGGACCTTGATTGGTCTCTTTGCTTCAGGCACAGAGGAGGGAGCACATTTCATGAAGGCTTTCCCTCCTATGCTTGTCCAGAATGGAATTTGTGTTGTTATATCACAACAGTTCTCAACAACTGGATATACAGGATCCCTCAGGAAGGCCCTGTCTAAGTGGAGACAAGTCAATGTCTTTGTTCACTTCGTGGAAAATGATTCCCTTTGGGCCACAATCCTTCCTTTCCATTTAGCACTCAGGCGTTTGCCAGGACCCATTGAAGGGAAAATCTGGATCTTGACCGTCATGGGCCATTTCACAATTAGAAGGCACAAACTTCTCAAATTTATCCATAGTATTTGGACATTTGGTTTGGAGAGGAAATCTAAGCAGCCTTCATTTGAACCCAATTTATTTTTGGAACCCCAGGTTGAAGATCATTATTTCCGCTGTTCTCTTTCCAAGCAGGTCTTTTCTGTCAAAGGCCGCAGAAGATGCACCCACAAAGCTCCACTGGACACCCAGCAGAAAAGGAACAGGATGAGAATTGCAAATTATGCCCATTTGTACAGTATCATTCAGACTCTGGCCCAAGCCTTGAATGCTGCCTATAGCTCCAGACTGAGGAGGAAGGAGGGGGAAGAGAGATTGGAGGACTGGAGGCTGCAGCCATGGCAGGTAAAAGATACTGACAAGGATCCATCAACGCTAGTTACTTTTTAGAAAGTATCGAAAGGAGATGTGGGAGAACCATCTGAGCCTCTTTGTACCACAAAAGGAAAAGAGTTTGGTCATTCATGGCTTAATATTCCAAAGATCACTCAGAAGATAATGTTCCAAAGAGAAGACATTGTGACAGATATATTTTGATATAAAACTGCTAATTTTTAAAAAGATGGGTGCATTTTAAATAAATTCCAATCTTTATGGGTTTATGATTAGGTTGTGTAGAATTGTTACCTTCATAAATCTGAGGGAGCCCCTGAGGCTATCTAATCCAACTCCTCCTCTCTGCAGGAATCCCAATCAATCAGAGAAGAGGAGACTGAACTCTCACTCACTGGCTCAGCTCTAAAACAGCTCATCCTTTTAGGATATTTTTCTTTCTCATTCAACTAAAATCTCCTCTCTTGTAACTGAATTCACTTTTCCATGACTGACACCCTGGAATAATAGTGAGCAGATCTGACACTCATGTGTAACATGTGTCAGTGTTTGGAAGAGGGCTTGTGCTGTCCAGCCAGTTATAGTTAATGGGATTTGGGATAGTTAGTTAGGAATTGAGAGCTGTTCCCTTAAATGTAAATGTAGTTAAGGTAACCTGGGAAATGTAGTTCATGTCATGTGGCCACATCTGTAACCCTGATTGGTCACTGAATTGACCCTTGGTGGGTTGGGGGAGATTTCTTCACTCTTGCCTGAACACAGCCTCATGGTAGCATCTCTACCCACTGTTTCTATGATATGGGGTGAAAGGGATAAGAGATAACCATCTTTTTACTCAGAAAGACAGATATGCAAAGAATTGGACATTGAGAAGAATCTCGTCATGCGTGTGAGTTATCTTGAGAATGCCTGATGAACCAATAAAAAGACTTTGTATGGATGCTTTGTGGAGTTATCTATCTGCCTTTGTACATTACAGAGGACAGTTTGTACAGGACAGAATAGGGCTGCATCCTCTCTTCTCCAATCGAGAGATTGTGTCAGTTGGACAAGGGGCTCCCTTGATTTTTAATTTTTCTCTTTGTAATTATCAGGTTAATTATATGATTATTCATGTAATAAATTAGTTACTGTCACCAATTTATTATAATCAATGACCAGTATACATTTTTAATATCAAAAAATACAAATGAAACCTTGATGATAGATCTACATGATAGAGCTCTCAACCATCTGTTCTTATATGAGATACCTTAGTTTGTCAACTCCCAAGTAGCTTTATTTAAGAATTGGAATAAATCAGGTGTCAAAATATCATGATTTATCAATTCAATCTGCCTGTATTAATGAATATATTGAAGAATAGATGAGCAAAGATTAAGTTTTGTTCATACCAATTCTATGAGGAACTGAAAATTATTTGAGTACAAATTTTAAGATAGTCTTTTTCCATGTAATTATCACTTCTACTGACCTTCAATTAACTTTGTTTCTGATCATGATTTCATGAAGATGTTTGTTAATACTTTGATGAAATCAAGTTATATCAAAAGCATTCCCACAGTCTATTAACAAAGTCTAATGATATGTGGAGATGACCTTGGGAATGGAGGAAAACATGCTGACTAGAAATAATCAGATTTTTAAAGAGAGACTGGACAGCCACTTGTCTGAAATGGTATAGGGTCTCCTGCTTGAGCAGAGGGCTGGACTAGAAGACCTCCAGGGTCCCTTCCAGCTCTATTATTTTGTATTCTGTAGATAGGAGGCAGGAGAGCCTTCAGCTGCATAACAGGGAGAGAAAGAAATCCAGAAAGGATCCTGTCTAACTTTTCAGGCTGCAGAAATAATGTGTGTGGTGGTGATGGTGGGAGACTTGTGCTTTCAGACTTCAAGGTTCAGTTAATGTGGCCTTAAAACAAAGGAGAATTTCCCCCTCTGGTCAGGTGTCCTGCCTGTTTACCTGGAAGAAGGTTACCCTGGGAACTTACTTCTAGACAAATATATTCTTATTAATAATCACCCTGTTGTGGTCAAGGAGTTTATAAATAATCTCATTATTGGATTGTTTATTCAGTTGTGTTGTGACTTCTCTAAATATTCTATATAATTGACAAATTTTGTCAATTTTGTTTTATCAATATATGATTAATATATTTTGCTAAACCTTTGTTTTTTTCCTTTTGAAGATAATGGTAACTCTTGTTCTCCCAACTAAGAATATTTGCAGGTCAAATAAATATATGAAAAATTCATATGTGAAAAGATTACATGAGATAGGAAAGCAGAATTTTGGCTTTTAACATTCCTGGAGTTTCCATTTTAGTTTCATCCCTTTCTGGCGAAGAATGAGTTTTGCAATCTTTCTGCAAAGAAACTGTACTTGGACCAAAATGGAAATGTAGCAGCAGATCTGAACATCAGGAATTGGAGGGTTCTCCCTAAGATGGATGTCATCTTTCAGATCCCAGGGAATTTTGAAAGAGGGAGACTTAATATCAAGCAAAATGTTCTTTCAAGGCTAAACTTGCACAACAAAGTGCGTGAAATATTTGTGTCTTTTCTCTGTTTTCCAAAGCTTTAGGAACCATTTTCTTTGGGCTAAACCTAATCACCATGGTGGGTAACTTTCACTGAGAATTGAATGTAGTGGAGGATGATGGTTTTTTTAGATTGCTTGGGAGGCTTCCCTAGTAATGAAGAAAGTGTCCTTCAGATGCTAAGATATGGAACAGTTGAAAAAGTACCTTTGGGAGGACCATCACCTGGATGGCTGAGAATCTCCATAGACACTAAATGTGGGTCTTTCTTTCCATGCCAGTTGCTGTCACCTAATTGTAGTTCTTCAAAAGAAAGGACCTTTTCTGGAATATCTAGATTGGTCTTAGAAATACCATCTTCTGGCACAGGACTCATGTTCCATTTTTTGCAGGAAAAGATGCCTCAGCTACCCTTTTTTTGGTAAATAAGTTTTATTCAGTTTTCCATATTTTAATGTCTCTTTTTAGTGAACAGCATGATTACAGGTTTCACATATACATACAAATATGACCATGGTTACATATGCAATTTTTATATCCAATTCCTTATCTTAACAGTGCTTTTATACATTTTCTATTTAATTGTATTATTCCAAATAGTTATCTCATTATTTAATTCACTTATGATAACTTCATAATCATTATATTTTAGTACTTTTAACTGTCACATTTGTATATTTCATCTTAAATTCTAATTTAAAAAGACACTTCTTCTATAAATTGGTTTCCACCCTGAAATCTCAATATAAGTGCGCCACCTCTAAGTTATAAATTCATTTATTTTCACCCCTTTTAAATCTCGGTAAAACATTTAACATTATTACCTAAAACATTAAACTTAATAATCCCTTTAAAACTATATAGCATATATAAATCAGATTCTGCATGATTTTTCTCCTTTTAAATTTCATTAAATTCCCCCCCCCCAAAAAAAGGACATATTAATCTACTCATTCAAACAGTGAAACAATCCTAAGCCCTAAAGTTAACTCCATTTCAGCTCTCCTCCTATACCATTTCATTTTCCATATATTTAATACACATATTCCATTAATTATTCCATTCATTTTTAAACCAAAAAAAGCCAATATTCCAATCTTAAAAATATTTCAATATATCTAATATACATTCCATTATTTTACAATTATCTCTCTACATAAAGAGGAAGAGCATTAGATTCCATTATCCAAAAAATAACAATTCTGTTTTTCCATCTTGTCAGTCTATATGTCCCTATTTTGTAACTATAAATTTATTTATATTACCCCTCAATACCTTGCAGAATCCCCTTTCCATATAATAATCACCCATTACCTCTGTGTCCAATTAAGGATTTCCCCATTTTTTTACAATTCCCATATTTCTTTGTTTCCAAATCCTGTTTCTTGTCCCTTCTTGTCCCCAATCGCGGTCAGCGGTCTGTCTTTGGGGAAGCTCAAAACAGGAAGTCTCATCTACCCTTTTTGAGGAGCAATTCTCATGACCTCACGTCCATCTCATCTCACTACAATTATAGAAACTAAAAAGTCCATTTTATTCTTGTTTCAGCAGCTCGGCAGAATTGAACAGATAAATATACAAATAAACAACAAACATCTCCTTTAAAATTGACAGTCCTAATTTGAAAGGAAATTCTCCTTTGTATGTTAAGCTGGAGACTGTTTTGGAGTGGATTTTCAATGTTTTATGTAGTCCAGAAGAAACCTTTCCACAATTTATTGATTAGAGGTTTCTTTCTTCCTCAGTTTATCTCTATTTTAATAAATCTGATGCAGTAAAAATTCAACAAACATCAAATTTAGAATAAATTGTATTAATATAACTCCATTCTTCAGATACCTATAATTTAAAAATACAATTATCTATTCAGATTAAATTTAAGCATTTATTAAATTTAGAATAAATAAATGCAAATTTTAAAATGAATAGATCATCATATTTAAAAAGTATGGATATATGAAGAATGGAAGAATGCATGTTAATAAGTTCATGAGGAGAAACTTACCAGTTATCACTTAAAAGTTTAAATCTTTTTTCAATTCCAATTCTCCAGACTTTATTAAGTAGAAAAGAATCTACCAATAGTTCTATCTGCTACAACCTTTTGGAACTAGTTACAGATATCATATGTACCTAAATGAAGACCAGAGGTTACTTGGATAATGTCCATATCTACTTCCGTTTTCCATAGATGGAGAGTCCTAACACATTCTCTTTTCCATCCCTATTTTTTCTGCTCAGTCTCTGCCTCAGTCCAGATGTGTGGAAAGTTGTCCTCCTGGATTTGTCAAGAAGGCTCGAGAAGGAGAGCCAGTTTGCTGCTGCGATTGCGTTCCTTGTCCGGAGGGGACCTTCTCCACTCAGGAAGGTGGGTGACACCAGAGGAAAGGAAGACCTGGTGGAAATTGATTTATCCAGAGCATTTTGATAGAAAGTACAAATTAAAAAATGCTTTGAAGATCAACTCTATTTTTGCTTATTCAAAATGTACTAGAAATCCTCCAATTTCATATACCTTACTTATAAAGGTATTAGTAAATTATATTATCATTTTTTTCTTGTGGAATGGTTAAGCAACATATCTTGGAAAATGTTCCTGTTATCAGCTGTTCTCCCATGAAGGTATTTCATGGGAGAATTGTGTTAAAGAAATATTGTTTTTTCCCTTTCTCAGATACAGAAAAATGCACCAAGTGTCCAGATGATAAATATCCAAATGAGGACAGAATCCAATGTATCCTCAAAGTTATTACCTTCCTATCTTATGAAGAACTTCTGGGCATCATTCTGGTCTCTTTTGTCCTGTTCTTCTTCCTCACCACAGGCCTTGTTTTAATCATCTTCATTAAATACCGAGAAACTCCCCTTGTCAAAGCCAACAACCGAGACCTCTCCTACATCCTCCTGGCCTCCCTCCTGCTTTGCTTCTTGTCTTCTTCTCTCTTCATTGGTCAACCAAGGAAAGCCACCTGCCTTCTCCGACAAACGGTCTTCAGCCTCGTCTTCTCAGTTGCTGTTTCTTCTCTCTTGGCCAAAACCATCACAGTGGTGCTGGCCTTCCTGGCCACAAAACCAGGAAACCGAGTGAAGAGATGGTTGGGGAAGAGCTTGGCCAACTCCATCATCCTTTGTTGTTCTGCTGTCCAAGTGATCATCTGCTCCATCTGGCTGGGAGTTTCTCCTCCCTTCCCTGACTCTGACCTCCACTCCCAGCCTGGAGAGATCATCCTGCAATGCAACGAAGGGGCCGTTGTCATGTTCTACGTTACCCTCGGCTACATGGGCTTCCTGGTTGCCATCTGCTTCACAGTGGCTTTCCTAGCAAGGAATCTGCCTGGGGCCTTCAACGAAGCCAAGCTGATCACCTTCAGCATGCTGGTCTTCTGCAGTGTCTGGGTGACTTTTGTGCCCACCTACCTGAACACCAAAGGGAAACACATGGTGGCTGTGCAGGTCTTCTCCATCCTGGCCTCCAGTGCTGGTCTGCTGGTTTGCATCTTCATCCCCAAGTGCTACATTATCCTGCTGAGGCCAGAGCTGAACACAAAGGAGCATCTCATAGCCAGAACAAACATAAAAACATGAGATATAACACTATTGTGATATTGAAAGAATTGCATCCCTTTATGCAATTGTGTTGTTTTTTAAGTTAAACTGGCTGACTGCGTTTTACCTTTTTATTTGAAAGAAGACATAAATTATTTCCTCTTAGATGGTATGGAGGAACCAAAGAAAATAATATATGTATGTTTCTAAATGGAAAATGGTTGAATGACTGGAATTCTTGTATTTCCCTATTCATTCCAATAAATGTAGCTAAAGAGAAGTTTGTGAAAGTCATTCAGAGGAATTTAATATTCAGCAACCACCAATGAACTGGACACTTTATAAATAATAATTTGAGCAATTATTCCTACTGACAGAGTGTGTGTGAGAGAACCATTGTCCTTCACACCAAGCCAGGTAGGGGGCGTCCTTGAAGGCTCTCTTGCTTAGAGACCCAATCAGCCCACATTTTCCACAGCTGCTCCTTCCTGTGAAGGGGGGTTTTCTATGAGATCCTTTGTCATCCCTTCGTCCCCAAATTGGGTGACGAGGATCCCCCCAACAGCTGATTCTTTCCCCTGATACTCTGGACAGGTGGAGACTGGAGTCCAGAGGCTTTGAGAAATGAGAGGTTGGAGGGGCACCAGATGGGCTCCTGTTGATGATTATGGTCTTTTTGTTTGGGTTTTCTGTTTTATTCTCATGCACAGACCCGCCCAGAGATGTTGCACATGAGGTGGGCATCCCCATCAGTCTCTGCAATAAATAAAGAGAAGGTATTGCTTCTGTGGGAACTCCTGTCTGGGGACAAAATCCAGGTGATCCCAAGGAAGGAGGAGGAATTTGCATCCCATCTGGGTCCCCTGCCTTGAACGGGGAGGGAAAAAGATCCCTTCTCTTTGAATTGTTTCATAGCTACAAATAACTGAATCAGCCTGACATTCTCAGATCTTCAGAAATTAAATGCTGGTCTCTTCAGCAGGGACCCCTCACAGCAGCTTTGGCTTTGGGGCATCTGTTGACCCCCCCTTCCCCCTCCCATCTCTTCATGGGGGTTTCCCTCCCTGATCCGCTGCCCCAAAGGATCTGGAGCCATTTGCAATGCTCCCTCACACACCTTTCCTGTAGCTGAGCCAGTCTCCCTCAACCACCCTCCCAAGAGACCCAGGAGCTGCCCAGCAGCCCCTTTCCTCATTTTCTTTCCTCATTTTCTTTCCTCATTTTCTTCCCTCATTTTCTTCCCTCATTCTCTCCATTTACTTTTTGGGTTTATGGGCTTTAGGGCCCCATTTCCCCCCGAAGGTGCCCTCAGCTCCTCGAAGCTGCCACCCTCCACCTTGCCCTGCGAGGATGCCCCGGAGCCCCTCCAAGAATGCTGGGTGGAGTGCTGCAGAGAAGAGGGGAGCACCGGTGGGGCACCTGAATGGGCTTCCTCCTAGCTGGGATGTGGCCATCGAGGGGGTGGCCAGTTTGATGCTGCTTCCTCCCTGGGCCCCATCGGACCTCCATCTCCAGAAGGGGAGGGGAAGAGAGGAGGGGAGAGAGGAGGGGAGCTCCACTGGGGACTGCAGTGGGGGGACCAAAGGAGGTGCCCCCAAATGGAGAAGCAGAAGCGCTCCGAGTGAGGGGGGCCTGGGTGGGTTCAGCCGACATGGGACCTCTGAGGGGAGGGAGCTTCCCTTGGCCCCTCTTGGTGGAACTCACCTGGGCTAGTGGGCGAGACCACCCCTTGGGGCAATGGAGGAGGAGGAGGAGGCTGGCGGGGAAGTTGCTCTGTGGAGGAGCAGATTGGACACTGCCGGCCTCCAGCATCACCCTCTGGGAAGGGGCTACAAAAAGAAGCCCCACCCCCCACAGGATGTAGACAGCCCCCAAAAGCCCCCCCCCCCAGCTCAGGGAAGACTCTCCCTCTGCAGAACCTGGTCCCAAAAGGGGGAGGCGCTGCCTTAATGGAGCCTTGCCTGGTTCAGCCTCCAGACCCCTCCCCCTCCCACTTGTGTTGCTCTGCCCACTGTGGACGCAGGCTGAGGGGTTTTGGGGTGGGGGAGCTGACAGCGGAGCCTCCCAAACAGCCCATCAAGCCAGTGTTCAATGCGGAACCCCCATTTCTTTTCTCGGGGGTAAGGAGAGATCCGCCAGACAGAGCCCTGAAAGGGAGGGAGGGGCTGTCCAAGGGAGGAACAGGATGGTCACCTCCCCCCCTTGGGCAATGGCACCTCTCCCATCAGCCTGCAGCCCCCGGCTGACCCTGTGCCCTCCCACCCCATCCCAGCGCAGTGCAGCCTGGAAGGGCCAGGAATCCGTTTGGGAGCCCAGAGGGGCCAAGGGAGGCTTCCCCCGCCACACAAAGGTTCCGCCTGGGCTCCAGGCCCCCTTAGACAGCCCCCTGCCCATTGTGGGTCCCCTGGTCCCTCCTCGCTGGGACCACCGCTGGCTCTACAGTTGAAGCCCCAACCTGGTGCTGGAGGGAAGAGGTGCAGACCACCCCAGCCCCCAATCCTTCAGTTGGCCAGGGAGGAAGCCTGTCCAGCCCCCCCTTTCCCCCTGGTTCTCTCACTCACAGTGCTCCTCCTGCTCGGCAGCCACTGGCTGAGAAGCAAAGGGAGGGGGAGGGGAGCTGTTCTGTCTTTAAATTGCTGGCTGAATATAAAGACAGTCAGGCAAACTCTACAAAGGCTTCCATACAAACTTTCTTTATTGGAACACAAGGCATTCTCAAGGTATAACTCACAGTTATGTTGAATTCATCTAATGTCCAAATCTTTGCATAGCTGACTTCATAGTGTGAAAATACAGTTGTCTCCATCCCATAACGATGGAGCAAATGGATCTAGCATTCTGCTGGATCCAGGCAAGAGAAAGAACAAAGGCTTCCGCTAACCCAACCAAGGGTCAATTCAGTGACCAATCAGGATTACAGATGTGTTCACAAAAGTTTCACTAAATTACACTGACTATTTTATCCCTCTTTTTAATCATATGTTGTTTCCAATTTTCTAACATTATTTCTATTACAAATATAACAATATCATCTTATGTACCTTCACAGAATCCCTTTTTCAGTTAAATTTTCACCCATTATCTCTGAATAAGTCCTGTTTCTTTACATCTTGTTCCAAACCTTTGTAGCTTCTCTTCCTTTCCTTCTTCCCTTTCTTCTTCTCTCTCCCCTTTTTACCCCCCCTGTCTCTCCACCTCCATTTCCCTCTTCTGTATTCCCCTTTTCTGTTGCTTTCCAACATTATATCCACTTTTCAAATTATTTTTCCCTTTTTTGGTTGTTTTTTTAAGTCTTAAATTCTCCATTCTCTTTCCCCCCTTTCCCCTTTCTTCCCCAGATAGAGTTACTTGTTCATTAAAGATGGCTTCTTCTTTGTCCCAATCTTCTTGTTGCGCAGTCTTTTCTAGTTGTTTCTCATAGCTATGAATCACCATTTCTAAGAATTGAAAAATGGAGCCAAAGGAGCCCTTCCCTTCTTGTGTCTCTTCTTTATATTTTTTAAATTCCATTTTCAGTTCATCCAGAGATAGTGCCATTGTAAAAAATTTTAAACAACCACCCAATTGTTTTTAATCATCAAATATAATATCCAAAAAGCCCAAAGTCACCAAGCAATCCAAATGCACACAAGCTGTTTCTTTTTACACTTTCTTCTTTTTTCACTTTCTCTTACTGGGGTTACTATTTAGTTACAGAGTTCCAGTTAAAATGTATCTTTTAGAAGTCTTATTGAGATTTTAGATTAAATTCCTTTGAAGTCCAGGCAGTCTCCTCCTTCCAGATCCTGCCCTTATTCTTTTCCTCTCCCTTCCTACTTATAGACAAAAAGGATTTTTTAATGTCCAGAAATCTTTGTTGTCCCTTTGGCATTTAATTATACAGCTTAATTATTGGTGCCAAAGCGGATTTTTCTGATTTCTTATTCAGCTCTCTTCATTGTCAATGTGAGGAAGAAAAGGGAAGAAAAAAACTTTCCCTTTTCACTTTCTTTCGCTGCTTCCAACTCTTCTTTGGGAACGATATTATCTTTTATAAAATTTAAATTCCAGGGTATCTTAGTTGTTGCTTTTTATCCCAGTCAGCCAAAACTTTCACTTCTTATCTTCCTCCTGCACTTTCTTTTCCGATTGAGTGCTTCTTTGAGGTGGCCATTTCTGACCACCGCTCCTACCACCTTCAGGAAAGAGAGTTTGGCCAGCTGAGGAGGAGAGATGGGGACTCCCTCCAAAGGTTCGAGGTAAATTGAACCTCCCTGTCAGAGATTATGCGCTCAGGAATGCCATGTAATCTATAGATATGCAAAATAAATAGTTTAGCCAACGTTTTTGCAGATGGAATCTTCGAACAAGGTATGAAATGTACTTGCTTGGAAAACAAATTGGTTACCAGCCAAATGACTGTGTTTCCCCCGCTTTCGGGTAATTCCACTATAAAGTCCATTGAGATTTCCTTCCATGGAGCCGTTGGTCTAGCCACATTTTGTAACAACCCTGCTGGCTTACCAGGAGGTCTCTTGGCTGATGCACAAATAGAACAGCTAGCCACATAAGTTTCAATGTCCTTCTTCAAAGTGGGCCACCAGGATTGCCGCTTAACCAAGTGTAATGTTTTGACGAATCCAAAGTGGCCGGCTGCTTTAGAATCATGCGCTTGTTGTAAAATTTGGCTCCTCAGTTTCTCTGGCACGTACAACTTGGTTCCCACCCAGGCCAATCCATCTCTAACTGTACAGTTATTCGAATGAGCCAGAAACCAATCATCAAGTTTTAGAGCCTCTTTTAGTTGTGCAGTCAAACCGTTCGATAGATCCACTTCCTGCTTCTTCTTTTGGGCTCTAGTAACTACTGGAGCTGCTAGCTGTTTGGTTGAGACAATTGGTCATATTACTTCCTGGCGAGCACTAGTATATTGAGGTAGTCTAGATAGAGCATCCGCCATGAAGTTCCTCCCCCCTGGGATGTACTTCAATGAAAAATTAAACCGTTTAAAGTACTGGGCCCAGCAAACTTGCTTGGGGGACAGCTTCTGAGGCATTTTTAAAGCCTCCAAATTCTTATGATCAGTCCACACCTCAAACGGGTGTTTTGCTCCTTCCAAGAAATGTCTCCAAGTCAGTAGGGCCCAGCGGACTGCAAAAGCTTCTTTTTCCCAGACAACCCACCTTCTTTCGGTTTCTGATAATTTACATGAGGTGTATGCACAGGATTGTAAAATCCCTTTCTCATTGGTTTGTAGTAACACCGCTCCAACTGCCACATCACTTCCATCGGCTTGGATCACAAAAGGAGCATCCATGTCCGGGTGCTTTAGTACTGGTTCAGCAGCGAACAGTCGTTTCAGCTTTTCAAAGGCCGCTTGACATTTCCTGGACCACTCCAATGGTTTACTAGGTTTTGGTTTCGCCTCCCCTTTAGTTTTTAAGATATTTGTGATAGGCAGTGCTATCTTTGCAAAAGCCGGGATAAATTGTCGGTAAAAATTGGCGAATCCCAAGAAACTCTGAAGTTGTTTTCTGGTGTGTGTGGGGGCCCATTCCAACACGGCACGCACCTTCTCTGGATCCATTTCTATGCCCTCATGTGAGATGCGATACCCCAAATAGTCAATCTTCTCCTGATGGAACTCACATTTGGACAATTTAGCATGCAACTTAGCGGCTCGGAGTTTCTCTAAAACTGACCGCACTAGTTTTACATGCTCATCCCAAGTCTCCGTGTAGATAAGGATGTCATCAAGGTAAACCAAAAACCCCTTGTATAAATGTTCATGTAACACCTGATTGATCATCTGCATGAATACCGCTGGGGACCCCTGTAGGCCAAACGGGAGAACGTTGAATTGGAAACAACCCATCGGGCAGTTAAAAGCGGTTTTCCATTCATCCCCTTCCTTAATTCGAACTTGGTAGTACGCTTCTCTCAAGTCGAGCTTCGTAAAAAATTTTCCCTTGGCCAGGTGGGCCAGCACGTCCTTCATCAGGGGTAGGAGGTACACATTTTCCATGGAAATAGCGTTCAGGTTTCTATAATCAACCACCAAGTGCAAGGTGCCATCTTTCTTTTCACGGAACAATACTGGGGCCGCTACCCGGGGTCTAGCAGGTTGGATGAAACCACGTTCCAAATTTTTATCAATAAACGACTGCAGCTCTTCTAGTTCCCGTGGTGTCATCGAGTATAGCTTCAGTTTCGGGAGTTTCACCCTGGGTAAAATTTCAATACTACAATCTGTTGAACGATGAGGGGGAAGCTCATCTGAGGCCTTCTCACTGAATACTTCCTTTTAGTCCCAATATTCCTCCGGAATTTTCTCTTCCCCCTTCAGTTTCTTGGTACCCATGGAAGCTAACTCAACCGGATTCTGAAGTTTCGGCTGAGATCGCCCCTCCCCTTCTGGCCACTGGTCGGTACATATGCACAATGACCCTTTCCTCCAGTTGACGTGGGGGTTCCTATTCTGGAGCCAGGGCAATTCCAGTATTAGCGGCTGTTCCATCCCAGGGGCCACAATAAAATGACCCCATGGTCATTTCTATGGGTTCCATTATGAAGCATGCAGGGATGCCCGCCCGCCAATGATCCATCCAATTGGCAAAAGGCTATGGGCGTTTTTAAAGGTTTTAGTCTTAAGCCCATTTTCTCTACTACTCCCGTGCTGATTACACACCTTGTGCACCCAGAGTCTAGCAAGGCTAGCATTTTCCCTTCAGCCCCCGATGTGGGTACCCTTAATTTCACTGGAATGGTCATAGGGCCCTTGTTTGGACTTACCAGGGAGTCATCTTCCGAATCGGATTCACTCTCTTCAGAGGAGGTCGGAATTCCCAGCTCCTCTCCTTTCGAAGGGGTGACCTCTACAACCTCCCTCATCTTTAGTGCTGTCTCGCAAGGTTTCACTGGGGTTTTTTCAGGCTTTTCCCCTCCTCTTGGCGCCCCCTTTGGTTCCAACTTGGCCTGGCAGTCTGCAGCCTGGTGACCTTCCTTCCCACATCAGAAGCAGGCAGTGGTTTTGGGTCTTGCCGCCATCCCTCCCTTTTGGGGTTTGAGGGCTTCTTGAGGATGTGGGGGGGAGGGCTTGCTCCAACCAGAGCCCCCCCAGCATCTGTTTCGGGTTAGATCAATTTCCACCTCTGCTGCCAGCAAGTACCACATCTGCAAATCATTTGGGTCTCTTCTGGCAATGCAGCTCTGGTATACATCTTCATTTAACCCATCTTTGAACACTTCTATCAGGGCTACCTGGGACCAGCCTCAAATATGACATGCCAGCTCTCTAAATTCTTGGGTGTAGTCGGCCACTGATCTCTGCCCCTGATTTATGGTCTTCATCCTAATCCTGGCCTTACACTCCGCCTGTCAGTGTGTGCTCCCTTCAAGATCCAAGAAAGAAATACTCAGACTCCATGGGTTAGAGCAAAGTTCTCCTTTTACTGGAAATCAAAGTGGAAGGTACAGATTGAATTCCGAATCTGAGGAATTGGCACGCAGATCACATATACAAAGGAATGGAATTGTTCCCACCCCCCAAAGTCCAAATGACTCTTCCAATTAAAAGTTCTGAATATGATCATGTGGGCATCTTCAGGTGGTGATGAGGCCTCTGTCCATTAACCTTGACATATTTTGATAAAACTTCCCAGCTGCGCAAAAGGGGATAGAAGCTAGCAAGGAAATGGAAAGTTAAAGACAAGAATTCATACATCCCCCTCCCCTTGCTACCCACAGCAAAAGAATGCAAAACACCTCCAGCTCTCTTCCCCTCCAGGTCCCCCCTCCCCCCCTTGCTAATGACAGCCGAAAGAAAGGAGAAAGAAAAGATGCAGCAGATAGGATGCAAAAGATGATGCAAAAGATATAAGATGTAGAAGATATCTTGAAGCTGACATTCGGACCCCCTAGAAAAAGGACATTAGTCCCTGTAAAAGAGAATAACACAAAAATATGTTAACAATTGCATACCTTTCTATGGTTTATCAGGGTACTTTGCATAAAAGTTCTTGAGCAGTTCAGGAGCCCTAATGTCTTTCTCATTTACCCACTCGGCATAGGATGGAGGAAAATGTTTCCAGGCTACAAGATATTGGAGACGACCCCTCCATTTCCGAGAGTCTAAAATCTCTTTAATCTCGAAATGTTATTCACCCTCAATCAGTCTGGGTCGGTCTCAATGTACAGGTATGTTCGGGTTTAAACAAGCTAATGTGGAAAACCGGATGAATACGACGAAGAGTTTTTGGTAGAGTCAACTGAACAGTCACAGGATTCACAATCCGCTCAATAGGGAAAGGGCCCACATACTTAGGACCCAACTTCCTCGATTTCTGGATGGTCTGTAAATATTTAGTTGAGAGGAACACTTTGTCACCTACTTGATAAGACTTCTGTGGGGCTCTCTTCCTGTCGGCAAATTTCTTATGAGACTGGTGCGCCTCGTCCAAAGCTTTACGAGCGACCGGCCAATTGAGTTGAAGTTGAGATATCCAGTCGTCCAACGACTGGACATTGGGTCTTTCACGAGGAAGTTCAGGTATGGGCACAAAATCTTGCCCCATGGCCACTTTGAAGGGGATAAACCCAGTACTGCTGTGGACAGAGTTGTTATATGCCACCTCCGCAAAAGGCAGTAGATCCGCCCAGTTGTCCTGCTGATAGTTTATGTAACATCTGAGATATTGCTCCAGCACCCCGTTAGTCCTCTCACAGGCCCCATTAGTTTGAGGGTGGTGGGCGGAGCTTAAGCCCTGGGTGGAGCCTATTAACTTCAAAAATTCCCTCCAGAAGTTCGAGGTAAATTGGACCCCTCGATCAGAAACTACACGCTCAGGAACACCATGCAGTCTATAGACATGTATGATGAACAATCTGGCCAACGACTTCGCCGAGGGAATCTTGGAGCAAGGTATGAAGTGTGCTTGTTTGAAGAACAAATCGGTCACCACCCAGATGACCGTGTGCCCAGTACTCTTGGGTAAGTCTACTATAAAGTCCATGGAGATTTCCTTCCAAGGAGCAGTTGGCCTAGCCACATCTTGCAACAGACCTGGTGGTTTACCAGGAGGTCTTTTGGCTGAGGCGCAAACTGGACAGCTCGCTACATAAGTCTCAATGTCTTTTTTCAACGAAGGCCACCAGAACTGCCGTTTCACCAGGTGTAGGGTCTTCACAAACCCAAAGTGACCAGCTGCCTTGGAGTCATGAGTTTGTTGTAACACTTGGCTTCTGAGGTCTGTGATACGTACAATTTCGCACCTATCCAGGCTAAACCATCTCGAACGGTGCAGTTATTCGCATTTGCCAGGAACCACTCATCCATTTTCAGGGCCTCCTTAAATCATTCCATCAGGTCACTGGACAGATCCCTCTCTTGCTTCCTCTTTTGCGCTCTGGTAACCACTGGGGCAGCCAGCTGTGTGGTTGACACGATCAGCCTTATCACTTCTTTACGAACACTGTTGTATTGAGGCATTCTAGATAAAGCATGTGCCATAAAAATTTTTCCTCCTGGGATGTACTTCAAAGAGAAATTGAATCGCTTGAAATACTGAGCCCACCTAACTTGCTTAGGGGATAACTTCTGAGGCGTTTTTAAGGCCTCCAGATTCTTATGGTCAGTCCATACCTCAAACGGGTGCTTCGCTCCTTCCAAGAAATGCCTCCAAGTTAGTAGGGCCCAACGGACTGCAAAAGCTTCCTTCTCCCAAACAGCCCATCTCCTTTCAGTGTCAGTCAACTTACGGGAGGTGTAGGCGCAAGGTTGTAATGTTGTCCCCTTCTCATTTAATTGAAGTAAGACCGCCCCCACAGCCACATCACTCGCATCAGCTTGGATCACGAAAGGGGCGTCCATGTCTGGGTGTTTCAGCACTGGTTCTGCGGCAAATAGTCTTTTTAGCTTTTCAAAAGCGGCTTGGCATTCCATGGACCAATTCAACGGTTGGCTGGGCTTTGGTTTCGTTTCCCCCTTTGTCTTTAGGAGGTTGGTGATGGGCATGGCTATTTTAGCAAAAGACGGGATGAATTACCGGTAAAAGTTAGCAAATCCAAGGAAACTTTGAAGCTGTTTTCGGGTTCTCGGTGGGGCCCAGTCCAATACAGCTCGCACCTTCTCTGGATCCATCTCAATGCCCTCATGTGAGATATGATATCCCAGGTAGTCAATTCTTTCTTGATGGAACTCACATTTGGACAGTTTGGCGTACAATTTGGCAGCCCGCAGTTTGTGCAGCACGGAGCGTACCAGTTTCACATGTTCATCTCTAGTCTCCGTGTAGATAAGGATATCATCAAGGTAGACCAGAACCCCCTTGTATAAATGTTCGTGGAGCACCTGATTGATCATTTGCATGAAAACGGCTGGTGCCCCCTGTAGGACGAAAGGGAGAACATTGAACTGGAAACAACCCATCGGGCAGTTGAACGCAGTTTTCCACTCATCTCCCTCTTTAATTCGGATTCGGTAGTACACCTCCCTCAAGTCTAATTTCGTGAAAATCTTCCCTTTGGCCAGGTGGGCTAACATGTCCTTCATCAGAGGGAGGGGGTACACGTTCTCCACGGACACGGAGTTTAGGTTTCGGTAGTCGACCACCAAGCATTTGGAGCCATCTTTCTTCTCGCGGAACAACACAGGGGCCGCCACTCGAGGTCTAGCGGGTTGGATGAAACCACGTTTCAAGTTCTTGTCGATAAACGATCTCAATTCCTCCAGCTCCCGTGGTGTCATCGAATACAGCTTCGGTTTCGGGAGCATCACCCCCGGTAGAAATTCAATACTACAATCGGTTGACCGATGAGGAGGGAGCTCATCAGAGGCCTCTTCACTAAACACCTCTCTTAAGTCCCAGTATTCCTTCGGGATTTTCTCCTCCCCCTCCACGCGCTCGGCACCTGTGGAAGCTGTCTCAGCCAGGCTTTGAAGCTTCGGATGGGATTGCTCCTCCCCTTCCAGATGGGATTGCTCCTCCCCTTCCGGTGGCCGATCGGTGCGGACCTGTATCCATCCCTCTCTCCAGTTCACATGGGGATTCCACTTTCGAAGCCAGGGCAATCCCAATATTAGAGGCTGCTCCATCCCAGGGGCCACAATAAAACACAGGGTCTTGCTGTGGGTTCCCATGGTCAACTCTAGGGGTTCCGTTATAAAATGTGCAGGGCAACCTCCCACCTCAGATCCATCCAGTTGGCAAAAGGCTATGGGCATTCTTAAATGCCCATGCCCCTGACTACTTTCATGCTGATCACGCACCTCGTGCACCCCGAGTCCAATAAGGCCAACATCTCCCCCTCGGTCCCTGAGGTGGGCACCCTTAACTTTATTGGGATGGTCATGGGCCCTTGGTTAGGACTTACCGGGACATCATCTTCCGAGTCGGTCTCGCTCTTGTCGGGGGGAGTCGGAGGTCCCAGCTCCTCTCCCGCCGGAGGGGCGACCTCTACAACCTCCCCTATCTTTAGCCCGGTTTTGCGAGGCTTGGCTGGGGGGTTTTCAGGCTTCCTCCCTGGCCCCCGCACTCCCTTTGGATCCAGGTTGACCCGGCAATCCACAATCCAGTGGCCCTCCTTCCCACAACGAAAACAGGCAGTGGATTTGGCTCTTACTTTCTTTTAAGTTCCAAATTCCAAACACTTTTTAAAACGTTCTGAAATTTTCCTGTACCATCAGGTGCCATTCTTGACTCTTTTTAGCTTTAACTTTCTTTATTGAATATAATACTTTTATTAAGTTCGCTAATTTTAATCATTAGCTGTTATTTCTTTTCTTTTCAACACACTCAATTTCAGCATTTAATTATGCCCTTTAAGTGCCAATAGTTCAATAGTTACCCAGTTTAAGTTCTAAATCTTTGTTGTGTTAAAGTATTTTCCTTTAAATTTTCTCCTCCAAATTAATGCAATACAGTAATTCAATCAAAATTTTATAAAATCCAATTTCCTTCTCACTTTCTCTGGTCTCTGCTTCCACACACTTTCCTCCAAGATAGCCCTTTATTTTTAATAAAGTACCTCAAAAACTATGTATTTTGCCTGGTTCACACTCTGCTCACTACTTCTCTGCTCCAGCACAAACTTAGTTTCCTGGAGTGTTCTTCATCTTCATGGTGGCCATTTTAGGACCACCACTGCAGCTTGAATTGGGAGGGGTTTTTCCTGTCAAGGAGGGGAGTCTCCTCAACCCTTCAGGCAATTCCCCCTTTCTTCACCATCCCTCCAGGGTGATTCTGGTCTCGTTGGAACCCTCCAGCAAGTGAGCTCAGGCAATACTGTGCATGATTGCGGATTCTGCTCCAACAATGAACAAACCAGAAATCCAGAGAGGCTTTTTCTTGATGGTTATGGGAAATGATTAGCAATCCAATTGAGAAAACAAATTTAAAATTCCCCCTGGCTTCTTGGACACCTCTGACCATAATTCAGCTGAGCTCACAGTAGGGCCAGTTTGGCTGAGAATTGGGATGGAAGGGACCACAAACACTCAACAACCTTCCCAGTCACAATGGACTCTTAGAAAAGGACTGTGGTCTCTCACACAACCCTAAGTGGTGCCTTCATGTGACCCTGGGAAGGGTTATAGGATCAATCTCACAGCACTCATCCTAGAGGGCTGCCCCATCTGCTGTCCCTGGTAGCAGATCAAAGATTGTAAATCCCAATCCTGACACCAGTTTCTGTTGAACCAAATGCAGGACCCCAAAAAAACCAATAATCCAGACTTACTGCAGTTATTGTTTAGGGGGATGTAGGAGAGGTCACGGTTGTTGGCTTTGAAAAGGGGAGTTTCTCGGTATTTTATGAAGACGATTAAAATAAGGCCTGTGGTTAGGAACAAGAGCAGGGCAAAAGAGACCAGAATGATGCCCAGAAGTTCTTCATAAGATAGGAAGGTAATAACTTTGGGGATACATTGGATTCTGTCCTCATCTGGGTATTTATCATCTGGACACCTGGTGCATTTTTCGATATCTGAGAAAACAAAAGAAACCAATATTTCTTTAATGTTCTGTCCTTTGACAATTCAAGAAATGCCTTTTTGGGGCAACAGGTGATAGTAGGAATATTTTCCAAGATGCATTTCCACAGAAAAAAACATAAAAAGTACATCATTTTTAAATATCTATATACATTGTGTGATATTGGATAAAGTCCTAGGACTTGAATGATTTCCTATGTAATGTGCAGAACCTTCACAGGAACCTCCATTATTATAGTAAATAATGAATCAGTTAGCCTTTCCTCATAAATTTCCTGGGCTCTGATAGAGGGTACTTCTTATTAAATATAGTTTGGTCTAGGGCAGGTTAACCCTAACCCTAGCCCAGATAATACCTATCTTTTGAAATTAATTGACTGGCAGAGAAAATTAGTCCTGAAAATAATCTAGAGAGGCTACTGGGAGCAGTGTTAATACATATCTCCTTCCAGGAGTTGCACCTAAAACAACTCCTCAAGTTTTGAAGAACTCCAATGTTCCTTGAAAGATAAATGTGGAAGAAACATCCAAGCTAAAAAGGAGAAGAGATATTTTCTCTGCTAGAAATAAAGTTTACCTCACCTGCCACAGGCTCCTACCACTTCTCTACTCTATCTCTTCAAGATCCTTTTGCTATTTGTCCCTTTAGGTAAGAAATCAGGCATTTTGAAGAGTTGAGTTTCAATGCACATGTTAATTGGACTTTTATCAAAATTCTCTGCAATGTCTGCCATTTTATTCACCTTCCTGAGTGGAGAAGGTCCCCTCCGGACAAGGAACGCAGTCGTAGCAGCAAACTGGCTCTCCTTCTCAAGCCCCCTTGGCAAATCCAGGAGGATTCCACACATCATTTCCACACATCTGGACTGAGGCAGGGACTGAGCAGAAAAAGAAGGAATGCCAAATATGTTAGGAATCACCATTTATGAAAAATGGAGATAGAAATAAATATTAGACAAGTAGCCCCTGGTCTTCAGTAAGATAAATATGAAAGCTCTAACTAGTCCCAAAAGATTACAAGAGATACAACTAGAAGTACTTTTCTACTTACTAAGTCCGGAGGAATGGAATTGAAAAATGGTTGAAGCATTAAGTGACAACTGGTGGGTTTCTCCTCATGGCCATGTTAATATCTATTCCTCTTTTCTTCATATATCCATGTTTTTCAGATTGATAAACTATTTGTGTTAAATTTTAGAATAAAATTGAGTCTAAAGATTCATTAAATGTTTATTATGTTATATTTATTAAAGTAGTATAAAACAGTAATAAACAAAGAAATTTTGGACCAGTAAGATCTGCAAAGGTTTCTTCTGGACTACAGAAAGGTAACTTACTACCTCAAAGTAATTTGCCCAGAGTTACCTTGAGGTAACATAGGTGGCCTATAAATTTTATAAATAAATAAAATATTGCAAAGCTGCTGCCCTTTGAAAGAAATCCAAAACATTCTCAGTTAAAATACAAAGGGAAAAAGATAGTTGACATTGTTAGGGATATACCCTAGCAGAATGTGCACAGCAGTCAGGCACTCAGGCAAATATGAGAGAAAGCGTTTTTTAGTTTTCACACTCAGTAAAAACGGATAGTCTTAGTTGAATAGTTTATTCCATTTAGAGTTTAGCAGGGTCAAACAGTCCAAATATCATTCACTAGTGTTAATCCAGTGTCAAAAAAAATCAGTTAACTTACAATGTCAATCCATAAATCAGTCCAGTAAATATCTTCTCACAGTAGATTAGATATGCAGCATTCAAAACTCTTTCCTCCTTCGACGTCAGCAGCAGGGAACACGCAGAACAATCAACCATCAGTCCAGTAGCAATCCAAGTTCTCTAGCTCCCTCTTATGGCAGTTTCTCAACCGCACCCAAATTATATCATTTAAAGTGAAAAACACATTTAAACTTTGCTATCATGGTTTATATATTATTTACCCAAACAACGTTAGGTACCTATGGTTATTCCTAACATACTCCCCTTTTGGGTAACATAAAAATATATACATCTCTTTACAATCTTAACCCATAATCATTACAACTTTCTTTGTGTTTGATTGAACCTTGGGCCTTCGTAAATTGATCAGCTATATTGTCTTCAGACATACAATATTCCAGTCTTATCAAATTACTTTGTACAGATTGCCTTACATTTAGATATCTAAGATCTGTATGCTTAGTTCTCGTTTTCACAGCAATATTTGTAGCCATTCGTATGGCTGCTTGATTGTCCTCATATACTACAATGGAATCATTTACATTTATTCTCATATCCATTAACAATTGTTTATAAAGAATCAAATCAGTACACAACAAAGATAGACATGAAAATTCTGCTTCCATTGTAGACATACTTATGTGTTGCTGTCTAATTGACCTCCAACCAATCAGTGCCTTTCCTAACAGTATAGCCGTACCTGAAGTTGTCTGTTGCAAAACTTGCATCAGCATATGCACTTAAAATCAGATAATCTTTTGGCTCCAAATACAATGCATAGTGCATTGTCCTTTTAAGATATCTTAAGATACGCTTTGTCGCTTGCCAGTGTCGTTCAGTAGGTTCAGCGTTGAATCATGCCAATTGATTAACACTATACGCAATATCTGGCCTTGACCAATTACTAATGTACGATAGACTACCAATTAGCGATTGATAGATAGTTTTATCAAACTTTGGACTTTGAATATCAGTGTGGCTAAATTCTTGACTCATTGGAGTTTGAGCCGGCTTACAAAGTTCCATCTTGTATGTTTTTAGTAATTGATAAATCTTATCCTCTTGAGATATCTTATAGCCACCTTTGGTTTTATTTATGGTTAATCCTAGATACTGCTTTATCTCTCCTAGTTGCTTTATTTTTATCTTCTTACCTAATAATGATATTATTTCAGTAGCTTCATTATTAGTTTTTGTGATTAAGGCAATATCATCACTGAATAATAATAACAATGATACTATTCCATTAGTCTCTCTCTTAAATAAACATGAATCAGCTAAACCTGCTTTAACAATATATTGGTTCCATTCGTAACCAGATTGTTTTAATCCATAGAGACTCTTTTTAAGCTTCCAACAGTCATTATTTGTTCTATCTTTCTTAATTCCTACAGGTTTCTTTAGGTATATTGTGTGCTGCAATGGTGCATGCAGATAGGCAGTTTCTACATCTAAGTGATTTATGATATAGTTCTTCTTAGCTGCCCACACTAAAGCTGCTCTCAACGTTGTTGCTTTTAAACTCGGTGCAAATACTTCGTCATAATCACTTGCAGTTTGATTAAATCCTTGAGCTACCAACCTAGCCTTATGGGTAACAGTTCCATATTTACCTGTTTTCAATTTAAATATCCATTTACAGCCAATGGATTTTTTACCTGGAGGTAATTTAACGTTTTCATAAACTTCCATTTGTTTCAGTGAATTTAGTTCCTTCTCCATCGCTCTATGCCAATTTTCTTGATCCTTTGCAGGATACATTCTAAGTTCTTCAACAGTAGTTGGAACTTTACTAACTTGGAAAACTACACTTGCTTGGTACCTGTCAGGTGATCTGGTTTCACGTATTGAACGTCTAGGTATTACAGGGCTTACAGGTGGACTTTCATGTACTACTTGTTCCTGTTTATCTACCTCATCCTGTTCATCTATTCTTTTATGAGCTCTTCCTGTACTTCTTCTTTAATTGTACTCTTTTGCTTACTGATATATTGATTTGATCTTCTATAGGTTTCTATGATTATATCCTTACTTGAATCTTGCTCCAGTTTTTCCCATCCTACATGTTCAAGGAATTGTGCACTAGCACTACAGTAAACGCTAGATGTACCTTTTTCCCAGAATCTGTATGATTTGTGATTAGATTCATAACCTACAAAGAATAACTTTTTAGCCCTATGCTGCCTCTTATGTCTCAGTTGTGTAGGAATGTGCACCCATGCTGGTGCTCCAAATGTGTGCATGTAGCTTAGGTCAGGTTTTCTACCATGCCACCGTGTGAATGGTAATTCACCTGTTGTTGTGTTAACAACATTATTTAATATATGATTACCAAACATTATTGCTTCTCCCCACAAAGTTTCAGGTAATCCTGAATCTGACAACATAGTACAAGCCATTGCTTGTATTGTTTGGCCTCGTCTTTCTATAAAAGAATTATGTTGTGCCCTATATGGTGCAGACTTTTTATGTTCAACACCTGCCATCTTCAGTCTATTTTGGAATTTCTTATTTATAAATTCCGTACCATTATCAGTTACAAGAGTTACTAGTTTTCTTTTAGTTTTTCTTTCAGCAAACTTCAACCAATTAAAGAAATTCTGATATGTTTCCGTTTTACTCTTCATTAAATAACAGAAACCATATCTTGAGTAATGATCCATTATGCTTAATATATAACGAGCACCTCCCATACTAGGTTTTTAGGACCTATAATATCAGCAAATACGACCTCTAGAGGCTCTTTAGTTTTAAATCCATTAATTCTATTTGCTGGTATTACCTTGCTCTTTTCTTGACTGCAAGCATTGCAGTGCAAATACTTACTGCAAGGCTTCAGTTTTATACCTTCAGACAGTTCAACCATTTGCTTGAGCATTTTAAAATTTATATGCCCTAAACGTCTGTGTAGCAAATGTATGCATTCGTCATGAGGCTTAACGTTATTATACACTGTATTAGCCACCTCTAATTGATTATCATTCAATACATACAATTCATCTTTTAAAGTTGCAGTCACTTTTTTACCTTCCTTTTCTATTATGCAGTTTTCTCCCCTAAAGGTAACTACATAACCTAGTTTAATCAAAACTCTAACTGAAAGCAAAGTTGTGGTACATACAACATTTTAACATTTTCTTTTATACACGAACAATGTGCAATACCTTCAGCTTTTGCTTTCATTTTCCAGCCATTAGCTAACGATATCTGTTGTGAACTCGTTGACATCTTAATAAATCTTTTCTTATCTTTTGTTATGCAGTACGACGCTCCACTATCTACAACCCATAAATTATTATTTACAATTTTGCTGCTATACATGGCTATTTCAAAAAAAAAATCATCTTTTTGATGCTTTTTGGCATTCTGACATTTTCCTTTTTTGCAGAATCTAGCCAAATGTCCTTTTCCTCCACAATTAAAACATTTTTTAATTGTATAGGCTGTTGAAGATAATTTCTCTTCTTGCGGTTGTTCCCTTCTCAGTTGATCCCTTTCAAGCCTTCTCCTGGCTTCTTCAATTAATCTGCCAGTAATGTCAGTTAATGTGAGGTTATCTTTTGGCAGTACTTCCAGTGAAGTTACATAGTCGTCATAGCTCTCATCTAACGAAGACAAAATTATATAAACCTGATGCAGTTCTGTGAAGATAAGTTCTTTTTCATGCAGTTCCTGAAAAATTCTCTTCATAGTGTTTATATGAGTCAACATGTCTCCATTCTTTTGAAGATGTGTTCTGAACAGCCTCCGTGTAAGATTTATATGTGCTCCTACACTGTCTCGAACATAAATCTTCTTTAAATTCTCCCAACACTTAGCAGCTGTTTCTTCTCCACGAATATGGACAAGCTGCTGGTCACAGAGTGTCAGTCCTATTATACATAGAGCTTGCTCATTTTTCAGTTTATATTCATTTATTTTCTGGGCATCATTCTCATCTTCCGGATCCCAATCATCTACCTCTGGTGGGTTTTGAATTATACTCCACAAACCTTCTCTGTGTAGAAGTAGACTGCATTTCATAGACCATGAAACATAGTTTGTTCCATTCAGTTTGGATATTAGAGACAAACTTGGTAAATTGACTTGTGCCATTTTTCTTTGGATATTAAACTATAATAAACTAATAAAACACAGCTGTCGGGTTACTGTATTGTGTAACTACACTAACTCTCAATTTATATAAGCCTATTGTATCCTGGTTAGCCTGACTGTGCAGGCTGGGCCCATAACCAGTGTTAGGGATATACCCTAGCAGAATGTGCACAGCAGTCAAGCAGTCAGGCAGTCAGGCAAATATGAGAAAAAGCGTTTTTTAGTTTTCACACCCAGTAAAAATGGATACACTGTCTTAGTTGAATAGTTTATTCCATTTAGAATTTAGCAGGGTCAAACAGTCCAAATATCATTCACTAGTGTTCAGTCAGTTCAGTCCGGAGATTGTTCAATTGCAAAAAATCCAGTGTCAAAAAAAATCAGTTAACTTACAATGTCAATCCATAAATCAGTCCAGTAAATATCTTCTCACAGTAGATTAGATATGCAGCATTCAAAACTCCTTCCTCCTTCGACGTCAGCAGCAGGGAACACGCAGAACAATCAACCATCAATCCAGTAGCAATCCAAGTTCTCTAGCTCCCTCTTATGGCAGTTTCTCAACCGCACCCAAATTATATCATTTAGAGTTTAAAGTGAAAAACACATTTAAACTTTGCTATCATGGTTTATATATTATTTACCCAAACAATGTTAGGTAACTATGGTTATTCCTAACAGACATCCTTTACAAATTAGAGCTGTCAACTTTAAAAGAGAAGTTATCTGTTTATTTGTATATGTATATTTTCTTTAATTCATATGGCTTCCATGTTCCTGAAATGAGACTAAATGAGGCAAGGAACAAACCAGGTTAAGGCTATCAGCACCACAATGCCAAGCATCACCAGTTTTAGGGAGATCCCAGAAGGCAGAGGGGACAGAAAATGGCCTGTTTGTTTGGATTGTTTTACTCTCTCTTTTTCTCCTGAGTTCACCTGTAAAATATAAGAACTAAAACTTTATGAAATAGTATAAAGAAGAGGGAAAGGAAAAGCAGAGCTCCATCTGATGGCTCAAAAGAAATAGAAGAGAGATTGAGGGGAAAGAACAAGTCCCATAGCTGGGACTGTGAGAAATGGAAGATAAAGGCTGTTTTGACTCCAGAAGAGCAGGGGGGATAGAGATAGAGCGCTGGAACTTTTGTTCCAAATAGGTGCAGCTCTTGGGAAATAAATTAAACAGCTTGGAATTGAAGATAAAAGCCCCTCCCCTCTCTCTTGGACTATATTATAACCTGCTTTTCTTTTCTTTTTTTACTGGCTTCTCTCTTTGTTTCCATTTGTTGGTGTCTTCAGCTTGCTCTGTAGAGGAAATATAATAGCTGAAAAAGAAATATTTATTTGGACAAATTGGATTATAATCTGCAGCTGGTGATTTTTTATTTGGGAGACTGAGTCCTCTCATTGTTATTGAATTAACTTTTTTCCCTTCTTTTTTTCTACATTTTGGATTCTTATTGGATCTTTTGTTTTATTTTTTTAAATTTTCTTTTTTAATTTTCTAAACATTTTAGATTATCAGCTATATATATATAGAAGCACAGAGCCGAAGAAGCAAGCCTGAAGATGATGAATGAGACTTCATCAAAACGTTGCCTAGATACTTTGAATCTTACGCGGGAGAAAACCCGAATAACCAAAGATCCACATACAAATACCCGCGAGAACCTCAGAA
>NW_020717427.1:6833-39504 GCF_900518725.1 Notechis scutatus | reverse complement strand
ATAGAATAGAATAGAATAGAATAGAATAGAATAGAATAGAATAGAATAGAATAGAATTCTTTATTGGCCAAGTGTGATTGGACATACAAGGAATTTGTCTTTGGTGAATAAGCTTTCAGTGTACATAAAGAAAAATAAAATACATTCATCAAGAATTATAAGATGCAACACTTAGTCATAGGTTACTAATAAGCAAACAAATCATACTAGAGAACAATAAAACAATATAAACTGTAAAGCTACAAGCAACAGGGTTATAGTCATAAATTGGAAGAGATAGGTAATAGGAAGGATTTGAACAATAATAGTAATACAGTCCTACTAAACAGTGTTCTCGGAATTAGTTGTTTAGCAGAGTAATCACATTCAAAAAACTGTCCTTGTGTCTAGTTGTTCTGGTGTGCAGTGCCCTATAGCATTGTTTTGAGGGTAGAAGTTGAAGCAATTTATGTCCAGGATGTGAGGGGTCTATAGATATTTTCACAGCCCTCTTTTTGACTCATGCAGTATAAAGGTCCTCGATTGAAGGCAGGTTGGTAGTAATTGTTTTTTCTACAGTCCTAATTATCCTCTGAAGTCTGTGTCTGTCTTGTTGGGTTGCAGAACCAAATCAGATAGTTATAGAGGTGCAGATGTCAGACTCAATGACTCCTCTGTAGAACTGGATCAGCAGCTCCTTGGATAATTGGAGCTTCCTGAGTTGGCGCAGAAAGAACATTCTTTGTTGTGCTTTTTTGATGACATTTTTGATGTTAGGTGTCCATTTTAGGTCTTGGAATATGATAGAACCTAGAAACTTGTCTTGAAGGTCTCTGCTGTTGAAACTGTGTTGTCTAGTATTGTAAGAGTGATAGTACAGGAGGGTTAACTCCTGTGCTAATTGTACAGGTATCTGATGTAATTTTGCTTAGTTTCACCTGCTGCTTCCTGTCTGTTAGGAAGCTTATATTATATTCATTCTGCTACTGATACAATTTAGGTTCCAAACTTTAGCTTTGAGGTAAGTTTGGCATTATATACTGTTGTGACTCGGAGGTTTGAGCCTGCTTTGTCAAAGGTCGAGGACTTGGACAATGAGGAAGAGGAGGATTTGGTTCTGAGGTTTGAGCCTGCTTTGCTAGAGGATGAAGACTTGGACGGTGAGGAAGGGGAGGATTTGGCTCTGAGGTTTGAGCCTGCTTTGTTAGAGGATTTGGAATTGCCTTCCTCCCCAGGACTTCCCTCCTCGGCAGGACCTTCCTCCCTGATTGTGCCTCAGGTGTCGGCAGATAATCAGGAGAGCGTATCAGAGCCTCTGACTGAGGATCAAGCTGAGCAATGCTGGCTTGATGCGAGGCAACAGCGCAGGCAAAAGTGTAAGTTGCAATGTAGAAAGAAAGGACGAATGAGAGACTGAGATGAGAGACTGACACGCCCCACAGGGGATAAAAGTGGGTGTGTTCGCTCTGAGAACTTGTTTGGGACAACGTGTTAATTTGTGAGAGAAGCTTCAAAAGATTCTGTGTGTGGCGTTAGCTTGTGATTTATGTTCTTGCTTTATTATCGGACTTGGCAGACAGCTTGTTTGAGCCTGCCAAGAACTCTCTCAGTTCAAGGAATTTAACCCTGTCATTACTGGACTTGTCTGCTGGTTTATATTCATTTGGAAATTTGGACTTCTCACCTCGTTGGCACAGGTGAGACATAACAATATACAGTTCTTTAATAAATGAAAGAAAGCTACATAGCTATGATTTTTTTTCTTAAAAAGCACTATTTTCACTCATGCCCTTTGTCTAAATGAGCTCCTTTGATGATGAGGGATCTGAGATGAAGTCTTAGAAAAACTATCCCTAAGTAAAGAAAAGTGTTACTTGCTCTATTAGCTTACCATCAAATAGGCATCTATGGCAATGATGTTGTTTCAAAAAAACCATAATTTTTAATTAGATTTATTAATAATCAGACAGTTATTATAACAGTAGGACCCAACTCTTCTTCACACTTTACACAATCCAATGTATGGGAATCATAATAATATTGTATTATCAGTGTAAATCAGGATGTCCCATGATGTATTTATCACCTTAGATAGGTGTATTTCAGGATTCCACCCACCCACCCACACACTATTGCCAATTTGAATCCAATTCCAATAAGGCAAGTATTATTTATGTGTGAAGTTGAACATGCCAATAGAGGCCCTACAAACTAGGGATAGTATGAATGGCTGCATAGAAAGTCCTCTCCAGAGACCCTATTGTTCTTCAGGCCTTTTATGATGAATTTGAACACCAACATAATAAGGTAAAACATAGTTGATATGTTTGCTAATATGGAGAAAAGCAGCTTTTGAATTTTATAGGAAAGATTTTATAGGAAAGAGCTCTATTGCTCATTCACCAAAACCTCACTCACCTTACTAGATAGAGAAATGCACACACACACCTGTGGGACTTTGTAGGTGCCTGCTAATGTTGACATCTGGATGGAGATGTCCTCTTTACCTGCATCAAAAAGAGCCAAGAGGTTGTCCTTCCTTCCACACCCGTATTTGGGGACATTGGCTTCTCCAGTGGAGACAATGTCCAGCAAGGCATCTGAAGTGCCAAGTGTATTATAATAGTTGTCATGGATGTTGTAGCCAAGTGTGATATTGTGTAGGAGGTCATGATTTTGGTCAATTAACTGAATATCCAAAATATATTCTAGTATTCCTACATGATTGTAATATAAACTAGTATGAAAAAATGCTCATGTTAATATCAGCATCAACAACAACCAAAATGAATTCTTTTTCCTATTTAATACTCTTTTTCTCCACAAGCCTACTGAATCTGAATCCAATATTGACTCAAAGCAGAGGCAAAATATAGTCACCCATCAGTGTTTTATATTTATAAGGCTTGAGATAACCCCTGGGACAAGGGTTGGGCCATGGCACATTCGAAATTGGGCCGTGTGAGTGGCTGGCAGGAGTGTGCACATGCAAGCAGCTCAACTTGCACAAGCAGGGGGCTGATGGGCACTCATGCACGTGCACATTAGCCCATCACTTGTGCAAATTGAGCTGCACATGTGTGCACCAGCCTGCCCCTCTCCCCCACTCTCCAGCCAGGCCACCAAGCCACAAAACTGCTAGGTCTTCCAATAGACTTAAACATCATAAATACATTATGATATGTATTAATGAAAATCAGCCCAGTCACCAGGTTTCAAAATAATCCAAGCATTAAAGAAGAACTATCCTAAAAGGCAGAGAATATAGAATAGAATAGCGTAGGATAGGATAGGATAATTTATTAACCAAGTATGACTTGACACACAAGGAATTTGTCTCCACTGAATAAGCTGTCAGTGTACAGTACATGCAAGCAACAAGTGATAAATCATGATTGTAATCATAAAATACAATCATCATAAATAAATAAATACAACACTCAGTGATTGTTCTGTACAGTTAATTAGCATTCTTGTAAACCCCGCGCCGTGATTGGCTAAAGGGCGCGGCAACCGGATTGGCCGAGCGAGCCGCACTGATTGGCCCGTTAAGAATCTCCCGCGATTGGACAAGCCAAGAGCGGGAGATTCGAAACGATGTCATTGGCCGCGGCCGCCGCGGCTTGAGAATAAAAAGCCGCAGGTTTTTCCCTTAAAGCTAAGCATGTAACTGGAGCACAATAAAGAGCTGAACTTGTCACTGACTCCGAGCTTCCTTCCTGCGCCGGACACAACACTGGCGACAAAGGTGGGATTCAGGGAAGAACCACCAAGCACGTGTCCGGAGGAAGACAAAGACCGATGCGATGGCCGGACTCACTCCACCCGCGCCATTCAACCCGGCTACCGAGGACTGGGAATCGTACGCAGACCGTTTCCAAATGTTCCTCGAGAGTAGCAACTTGAAGGACGCAAACGGGAACAAGAAAAGGGCCGTTTTCCTGACACACTGCGGGCCCGCAGTGTTCAAGATGGCGAAAGCCCTCGCCAAACCCGCCGACGTGAAGGCGATGGACTGGGCCGACCTTGCACCATTACTCCAAAACCACTACGCTCCCACCGTACCCATTCTCATCCGGCGAGACGAATTCTATCGGCGGAACCAGCGGCAGGACGAGAGCATCAACGACTTCATAGCCACTCTGAGGGACCTCGGGGGTATGTGCAAGTTCCAGGAACTAGACGACATCCTCCGGGACCGCGTGGTCCTAGGTCTCCGGGACCAGGCATTGAAGAGCCGCCTAATGGCAAAGGGCGACATCAGTCTCGATGTCGCCCTGGCAGAAGCGTCCGCAGCCGAAGCCACCAAGAAATCAGCGGCCCGACTGCGGAAGGCAGAGAACGGGGACCGCGCCGACAACCCCGAGGCAAGCCGCCGAGAAACCGCCATACACCACGGCGACCTGGACTCCGCCTCGGACACCCCGGACGAAGGAGAAAAAGAAGACGTCCATCGACTCCAGACAGGACGAGACCGACGAGACCAATGAAGTCGTAAGTCGGGGACTCAGTGCGCAGGGTGCGGGGGAAACCACTACCGAGCAGACTGCCGTTTTTTCAACGCGACATGCCGGCATTGCAATAAGAGGGGCCACATCGCCCGAGTCTGCCGGCTTAGGAAAACTTACAGCCCCCGACGCTGAGAACCGAGCAACCGGAGGCGAGACAACACCCCCCCCAGGCACTGAGAGCGCCAAGCCGACACTCGCTGGAACAGAGACAGCCGGGGCCGACGAAACGGGGAAGACCGACAGAGGGAGGAAACCCACCAGACATTCACGATTGGCCACGCCGAGACCAACGATACCCGAAAGGTCTATGTGGAAGTGAGCATTGAGGGCGAGCCCTGCCGAATGGAGGTGGACTCCGGATCCTACCTCTCCATGATCGCCTGGAAAGAAATCAAGCGGCTGGTGCCTAACATCCACAAGGCAGGGCTGGAGAACCAAAAATTGATAGTCAAGGACTACCAAGGGAACCGAATCCCCGTCATCGGGACCGGACAGTTCGAGGTGACCTTCAAGGGCCGCACCACAAAACTTCCCCTGACAATCGTGGACCGGAACCGACCCAGCCTCCTAGGACTCCAATGGTTCGCACCACTGGGCATCGAGGTCACCGGAATAAACCACATTGAGGAAGCCGACTGGGAGCAGCAGCTGGCTAAGGACTTCCAAGAAGTATTTGACGGCACTTTAGGCAAGTACCGAGGGCCCCCTATCTCCTTCAGTCTAGACCCAAACATCGCCCCCATACGCCTAAAGCTGAGGCGGGTGCCTTTCGCACTACGGGGAAAAATAGACGAGCAGCTTGACAAGCTCGTCAAGCAGAGGGTTCTGCAACCCATTGATCACGCCCGGTGGGAGACCCCAATAGTCACCCCAGTTAAGCCAGACGGGTCAGTAAGGATCTGTGGGGACTATAAGGCCACCCTCAATTGCGCCTTGCAACAAAGCGCATACCCCGTCCCAGTCGTGCAACATCTACTTCACTCACTGGGGGGGGGCAAAGTTTTCGCGAAGCTCGACCTGGCACAAGCCTATCAGCAACTGCCGGTTGACGAAGAAACCACCGAGGCACAGACTATTGTCACCCACCGGGGGGCATTTCGTTGTAACCGACTCCAGTTTGGAGTCAGCGTGGCCCCGGGGATTTTCCAAAGCCTCATGGAGAGACTCCTACAAGGAATAAAAGGGGTGGTCCCTTATTTCGATGACGTACTAGTATCAGCAGCCAACCGGAAAGAACTAGAGGGTCGCCTAAGGGAGGTACTTGAAAAATTCAAGAGGGCCGGTTTAAAAGTAAAAAGGGAAAAATGCCAGCTTTACACAGAGCAAGTCGAGTTCCTGGGGTACCTCCTAGACAGACATGGCATACACCCGACCGGAAACAAAGTAAAAGCCATCAAGGAAGCCCTGACTCCCAAAAAAAAAACAGAGTTACAGGCATTTCTGGGACTGCTCAATTTTTATAATGTATTCTTACCCCAAAAGGTGACCGTGGCGGAGCCTTTGCATAGGCTCCTCGACAAAATGGCAAAATGGACCTGGGGGACACGTGAGGACGCCGCTTTCAGGAAAACAAAAGACCTGTTAACCTCGGATGCCGTCCTCATACAGTACAACGAGACTCTACCCCTCACCATCACATGCGACGCCTCACCTTTTGGCGTAGGTGCCGTCCTCAGCCATGCCCTAACGGACGGGAGAGAAGCACCCATTGCCTTTTTCTCAAGAACACTTAGCAAGCCAGAAAGGAACTACAGCCAACTGGACAAGGAAGCCCTTGCCATCGTTGCGGCCGTAAAGAAATTCCACGAGTACCTTTACGGCCGCCGATTCACAATTATCACAGACCACAAGCCGTTGCTAGGAATCCTGGTGGGGAATAAGGCTACACCGAACATCCTATCCCCCAGGATGACAAGGTGGTCCGAATTCCTCGCCGCCTACGACTACCGGCTCACACACCGCCCCGGTAAGACAATCACCCATGCAGACGCACTGAGCTGCTCGCCATTACCCAACCTCGAGGACGACCCAGCACCCACAACGACCACCCTCAGCATAGAGGCGTTACCCGATCTACCCATAACCGCGTCAGACATTGCCCGAGAAACTAATAAAGACAAACATCTGGCGCGGGTATTGCATTGGGTAGAAAAAGGGTGGCCGGAAAAAGACAACGACGAATCATTCAGGACATTCAGAAACCGGCAAACAGAACTGTCTTTGCAGAAAGGTTGTTTGTTATGGGGGGACAGGGTGGTCGTACCAGAAAAGCTGCAAGGGAAAGTATTAAAACTTTTACATGAAGGTCACCCGGGCATCGTACGAACAAAAGCCTTGGCCAGAAGCTACGCTTGGTGGCCAGGCGTAGATAAGGATATTGAGGGTTGGGTGGCCAGGTGCTCACGCTGCCAAGAGACCAGACCAAACCCCCCTGCCGCACCAATACTAGAATGGGAGACCCCCAGGGGACCTTGGTCTAGAATACATATAGACTTTGCCGGTCCCACAAGAGGAAACACATTCCTCATCACGGTGGACGCTTATTCCAATTGGCTGGAGGTAAGCAACATGAAAACCACCACAACTGAAGCTGTCACCAGGGTACTCAACAAACTGTTCGCGACCCACGGTCTCCCAGATGTCATCGTGTCAGACAACGGGCCCCAATTCACCTCGCTGGAATTCGAAAAATTCCTAGCGGAACGGGGCATTCGACACGCACTGACAGCGACGGCTCATCCGGCGGCCAATGGTAGGGTGGAACGGATGGTTCAATTTACGAAAAAAACCATCCAGAAAATCGAACACGGGGACATACAAGAAAAAATAAATAAAATGCTCCTAATACAACATATAACCCCAAATACGACAACAAACAAAAGCCCGGCAGAATTATTAATGGGGAGGAAACTAAGGTCCCCACTTGACAGACTGCACCCCACATACAACCCGGAAAAACCCCCAGACTCATCGAGCAAACATTTACACCGGGCGATGCAGTCTATGCAAAAAACCTTACCGGAGACCCACTATGGGTACCGGCAACCATAACCCAACAAACAGGCCCCCACTCATACAGACTGCAAACAACGGATGGACAAGCATGGAAACGCCACATCGATCAATTAAGATCAAGGGCAAGAAACACAACCGACACACAAGCAAACACAGGCAACCCCATTAACACAAACCAAGGGGGGAGGGAAGATACAGGGCACCAAGGAAGGATAGAATATAACCAGCAATGCTCACCAGATAACAGCCAACTCGAAGCCTCACCAGAGAGAAGCAGCCAGGCCAGCTCAACCAGCCCGGAAAGACCAGGCGGAAGCGGCGAAAATCGCAGCTCGACCAACCCGGGTAGACTGGGAGGGAGTTGCAACAACAGGCCAGGCAACACCTTCCAGACGATTCCATCCCATGGACAAAGAGAAACAAAAACTCCGACCGAGCAGGTCGAAAACCAAGGAACAACTGACCTGCGCAAGTCCAGTAGACAGGTACGGAGCCCCGCCTACTTACGGGACTACGTTACGTAGGAACAAACCAAGAGGGGAGGGGTGTTCTGTACAGTTAATTAGCATTCTTGTAAACCCCGCGCCGTGATTGGCTAAAGCGCGCGGCAACCGGATTGGCCGAGCGAGCCGCACCGATTGGCCCGTTAAGAATCTCCCGCGATTGGACAAGCCAAGAGCGGGAGATTCGAAATGATGTCATTGGCCGCGGCCGCCGCGGCTTGAGAATAAAAAGCCACAGGTTTTTCCCTTAAAGCTAAGCATGTAACTGGAGCACAATAAAGAGCTGAACTTGTCACTGACTCCGAGCTTCCTTCCTGCGCCGGACACAACAGTGATAGTCATAGGATACTAAATAAAAGCAATCAAGATAAATCATAATAGGATAAATAGGAAAGATGAGAAGGATAATAGTAATACACCCCTACTAGGTAGCTTGACATTCCAGGGCATAGACAATGTTGTGGGATTTAGTTGTTTAGTAGAGTTATCACAAGAGGGGGGGGAACTGTGTTCTGGTGTGCAGTGCCCTAAAGCATCCTCTTGAGGGAAGAAGTTGAAACAATACATGTCCAGGATATGAAGGGTCTGTAGATGTTTTCACAGCCCTCTTTTTGACTCGTGCACTATATAGGTCCTCCATGGAAGGCAGGCTGGTTGGAATTTTTTCTGCAGTTTAGCCTGCAGTTTATTTTATTTTACAAACTTTCTGGGGCATTCTAGCCATTCTAAAGACAAGTTATCCTCTATTCCTATAAGGAGCAAGCATTGAAGATCAGTAAGATGTTATAAAACATGAAATGCGCTGGGCAAGGGAAGCTGTTTTTAAACAAAAATCAGTATTCAAGTAATGAATTCAGAATTGGATGGGAGAGGAAAATAGTGTGGACTTCTTTCAGTTTATTTTTCCTGCCCCATCTTTGGATCTGAGTCCCTTCCAGTCAATAAGACAAAAGAGAGAAGCCATGGAAATTAGATATAGGAGTAAGTGAAATAAGAAAAGAAAAAGAAGAGTATTAGAAGTGGAGACAGACTGCAACTCCATCACCCTGAATGACTTACAAATCCAACTGATTAAGAGTCATGTTGAAACTCAATATTGTATGCGATATTGTTGATGCACTGCTCACTATACCAATGTGATGGTCTCCTGGCCCGTAAAAGCTCCATGGATTGTTTCCACCCTTATTCTCCAAACTCAGTGGAGCTTCAAAGAGACCGGCTGAGATATCAGCAGCATCAGAATAAGAAGCAGGAGGCCCATCATTCATAGGGCTGAATCAAT
Organism: Notechis scutatus; assembly: GCF_900518725.1. The sequence goes on along the minus strand of NW_020717427.1, from coordinate 30,214 downwards.
CCTCTTCCAATTTCTAAATCTGAACCACAAGAAGAGTCGGAAGCATTCAAAGCACCCCCACCAGATGGAAATGCCAGGGTCGTTCCTGATTCAGACAGAGACAAACTGAACTTCACCTAAAAGAGAGAGCCCCTGCCTGTTCCAAAACTTGTTCCCACAGAGCATGACCTATAGAATTTATTCTTTTCTGACACAAGTTCCTTTGCATATCTTTTGCTTCATTCTGAGGTTTGCATCAGAGGCAGTTACTAGAGAAGATCTCAAAGGTGGTCAGGTGGTTATAATTTCAGTGAGAAGCAATTTCTCCTCTTGGGATCCTGAACTTCTGTGCTCCATGGGCAGAGGGGAGGCTGGAGCAAAGCACGTGAGTGAAAATCATAGCTACACCCCTTGGGACACTGCTCTGTAGTGGTTGTGATCCTTCCTGACAGGACATGCCCAGAAAGTGATGATGGATCAATAACAAGGGAATTGACTTCTGCTGTCCTTCAACATGGCCTCTTGTCTCCAGAGACTGCTGGGGAGGGCCACCCACAGTTATGTAGTTATGTTGGTGTCACTCTAAGTTGATGTCACTTAACTTTACTGCTGCCTGTCTTCTAATGCCAAGAAAGCAATCGGTACCCTTGAAACTTGCCTAATGTTCAGTGTAGGACCTGTTGGTGATTTTCTTTTATGAAATACACCATGTATTAATCTTAAATTGGATATGATTTTAAAATTGCTTGTGCCTGAAGGGAAAATTTCCATCTGTTTCAGAAATATCAATTTTGGTATGAGAGCTCACTAATATGCAGGAAAGTGACAGCCTATGGACTATATTGCTGGGCAAAGAGCAAATATTTTTTTCCTTAACACTCTCTCTGTTTTCTGTCCATATTCATGTAAGACACCGAGATCCTTTACGGTTTGATATTTATAGAACCTTGAGATCTGCAGCTGAGATTGTGGCAGTGTCCATAGCATGGTGGATGTGTGACCTGATTTCTTAAAACACCCACCAAGAAACTGGTTTAGGATGAGCTGGTGGCAGTTCTTCTGGTTGTGTGGATGTACTTGGTGGGGTGGCAACCCCTTGACACTAATAGTTTACTTGGACTTCAGTAAGGCATTTGATAAATTAGACCATAACCTATTACTAGATAAAGTAGAAAAATGTGGGTTAGACAGCATCACCACCAGATGGATTCGTAACTGGCTGACCAACTACACTCAATGTGTAGTCCTCAATGGAACTGCATCTACATGGAGGGCAGTATGTAGTGGAGTACCCTAAGGCTCTATTTTAGGCCCAGTACTCTTCAACTTCTTCATCAATGACTTGGACAAGGGGATAGATGGGGAACTCATCAGATTTGCAGACGACACCAAGCTGGCAGGAATAGCCAACACTCCAGAAGATAAAGGCTTAAGATCCAGAAGGATTTTGACAGACTTGAACATTGGGTGCTATCTAACAAAATGAAATTCAAGTGTGAAAAAAGTCAGGTTCTACATTTAGGCAAGAAAAATCAAATGCACAGCTACAGTATATGTGGTACCTTCCTCAATAGTAGTAACTGAGAGAGGGATCTCTGAATCCTAGTGGACAACCATTTAAATATGAGCCAGCTGTGTGCTGCAGCTGCCAAAAAAGCCAACACAGTTCTAGGCTGCATAAACAGAGGAAGATAATCAAGATCACATGAAGAGTTAATAGCACTTTATAAGGCCTTTGGTAAGGCCACACTTGGAAGACTGCATTCAGTTTGGTCACCATGATGTAAAAAAGATATTGAGACTCCAGAAAGAGTGCAAAGAAGAGCAACAAAGATGATTTGGGGACTGGAGGCTAAAACATATGGAGAAGGATTGCTGGAATTGGGGATGTCTAACCTGATGAAAAGAAGGATCGGGGTGACATGATGGCAGTGTCCCAATATCTCAGGGGCTGCCCCAAAGAAGAGGGAGTCAAGCTATTCTCCAAAGCACGAGGATAAGACAAGAAGCAACAGATGGAAACTAATAATGGAAAATATCAGCTGGTGCTCCATTCAAAATCCAAGAAAGAGATACTTAGACTCCATTAATCAGAGAAAAGATATATTTTACTGGAAATCAAGTGGTAGCAACAAAAGAATTCTGAATCTGAGAAAATGGGCGCGTAAATCACATATACAAAGTAATGGCAATGTTCCCACCCCCAATAGTTCAATTGGCTCATCCAATTAAAAGTTGTGTATATCATCATGTGGGCATCTCCAGGTGGTGATGAGGCTTCTGTCCATTGACCTTGACATAGTTTGATAAAGGATTGCAGCTGTGCATAGCATAGGATAGAAACCTAAGCAAGAATGTAACCCCCCCCCCAGTTTATACAGTTCTGGTTTGTAACACCTCCAGCTCACTTCCCATAACCATTCCCCCCTCCTCCCCTCGTTACTTATGACAGCCGAAAGATGCAAAGCAAAGGGAGAAAATCTTGAAGACTGACAGCTGGTTTCTATTATTTATCCAATTATACCAGTTTTCCCAGACTGTACAATATTTTGAGTTCCTTTTCTTTTAATCTTAGGGTAAGTTTACCCATTTCAGCACAATCATAGAGTGGCATGAACCACTCCAGTGGTTTACTAGGCTTCGGTTTCACCTCCCCTTTGGTTTTTAGGAGATTTGTGATAGGCATTGCAATCTTTGCAAGAGCAGGGATAAATTGACGGTAAAAATTAGCAAATCCCAAGAAACTTTGAAGTTGCTTCCTGGTGCGGGGAGGGGCCCATTCCAAAAAGGCATGAACCTTCCCTGAATCCATTTCTATGCCATCATGTGAGATGCGATAGCCTAAATAGTCAATTTTTTCCCTGGTGGAATTCACACTTGGACAACTTTGCATACAGCTCAGCAGCTCGAAGTTTTTCCAGAACTGACCGCACTAGTTTTACATGTTCATCACGAGTCTCCTTGTAGATAAGAATATCATCAAGATAAACCAACACCCCTTTGTATAAATGTTAATGAAACACCTGATTGATCATTTGCATGAATACTGCAGGGGCCCCCTGTAGGCCAAATGGCAGAACGTTGAATTGGAAACAGCCCATTGGGCAGTTAAAAGCAGTTTTCCATTAATCCCCTTCCTTAATTTGAACTCAGTAGTATGCTTCTCTCAGGTCGAGTTTTGTAAAAATGTTCCCTTTGGCCAAGTGGGCCAACATATCCTTCATCAAGGGGAGGGAGTACATGTTCTCCACTGAAATAGCATTCAGGTTTCTGTAGTCAACACATAAACGAAGGGAGCCATCTTTCTTTTCACGGAACAATACTGGGGCTGCTACCCGGGGTCTAGCGGGTTGGATGAAACCATGTTGCAAATTCTTATCGATAAATGACCGCAGCTCTTCTAGCTCCCACGGTGTCATCGAGTACAGTTTCGGTTTTGGGAGTTTCACCCCTGGTAAAATTTCAATGCTGCAATCTGTTGAGTGATGGGGGGGAGCTCGTCTGAGGCCTTTTCACTGAATACCTTCTTTAAGTCCCAATATTCCTCCGGAATTTTCTCCTCCCCCTTCAGGTTCTCAGTACCAGTGGAGGCCAGCTCAGTGGGATTCTTGAGTTTCGGTTGAGATTGCCCCTCCCCTTCTGGGCATTGGTCAGTACGTATGCGCAATGACCCCCTCCTCCAATCAACATGGGGGTTCCATTTCTGGAGCCAGGACAACCTCAGTATTAGGGGGCGCTCCATCCCAGGAGCCACAATAAAACACAAAGTCTCTCTATGCTTCCCCATCATCATTTCTACTGGTTCCATTATGAAATGTGCAGGGCCGCCCCCAGCTACCGATCCATCCAGTTGGCAAAAGGCTACGGGCGTTTTTAAAGTCTTTAGCCTTAATTCCATTTTCTCTACTACCTCCAAGCTGATTACACACCTTTTGCACCCTGAGTCTAACAAGGCCAACATTTCCCCCTTGGCTCCTGATGTGGGTACCCTTAATCTCACTGGAATGGTCATAGGGCCCTTGTTTGGACTTACCAGTGAGTCGTCTTCCGAATCGGATTCACTCTCTTCAGAAGAGGTTGGAGTTCCCAGCTCCTCTCCTTTTGGAGGTGCGATCTCTACAACCTCCTCCGCTTTAAGCACCCTTTCGCGAGGCTTTGCTGGGGTTTTTTCAGGTTTTCTTCCTCCTCCTGGTGCCCCCTTTGGCTCTAGCTTGGCACGGCAGTCTTCAGCCCAGTGACCTTCCTTTCCACATGGGAAGAATGCAGTGGTCTTGGGTTTTGCCGCCATTCCTCCCTTTTGAGGTTTTAAGGTTTCTCGGGGGCTGGTGGGGTTTCTTGAGTTTCGGTTGAGATTGCTGAGGGGCATTATCATTATGCAAAGTCACCATCCACTTTGCAACTGTTCCCTCCAGAGCCCTGGTAACACATCTAACTTTGGTTGTTTCTTAGGAAAAATCCCCTCCATATTCCTCCATATGGCTCCAGACTTGTGCCAGGAAGAATCCTAACTCCTTGGGAACCCCCCCCCCCCCGCCATCATATTTTACTTCCAACGGAGGCACCTTTGGAGTTCTACGTCTTCTGGCAATTACACCCCCCCACTGGGGGCCCCTGGGCTGCTGCTGCCTGTTGCGCTAGCCCAGGTTGTTTTATGGGGGTGGCTGCTCTGATTCTTCTGGCTGGGGCTGCCTCCCCCTCCTCTCCCTCATACCTTTGATCAGTTTGAGGTTCTCCGATAGCTTCATTTAGAAGATGCATGGCTTGAGTTAGTAAAAAATTCTTTCTTTCCTTCTCTTGCCATGGCTCCTCTCTTCCACGCTGATGGGCAGTGGTCACTCCTGGAGGAGGCTTTTCCTCAGGATCCTTCCAGCTGACTCCCAGGGACCATTTGGGTTTTACAGCTGGTTTTTCACCAAGACTTAATTCTGCTAACAAGTCGGCTTCCCCTGCTGCCTCTAACAGCAGGGAATCTTGTCCTCCAGTTGCTCCCAGGTCTTCTTGGCCGCTGGCTGGATTAGACATTGTGTTCAGATCCCCTCGGAAGAAAATTTACTATTTCTCCGGGTGGGCTGGTAATGTGAAGATTCAGAATAATGTCAGCTGGTGCTCCATTCAAAATCCAAGAAAAAAAATACTTAGACTCCATTAATCAGAGAAAAGATATATTTTACTGGAAATCAAGTGGTAGCAACAAAAGAATTCTGAATCTGAGAAAATGGACGCATAAATCACATATACAAAGTGATGGCAATGTTCCCACCCCCAATAGTTCAATTGGCTCATCCAATTAAAAGTTGTGTGGGCATCTCCAGGTGGTGATGAGGCTTCTGTCCGTTGACCTTGACATAGTTTGATAAAGGGTTGCAGCTGCGCATAGCATAGGATAGAAACCTAAGCAAGAATCTACCCCACCCCCACCAGCTTATACAGTTCTGGTTTGTAACACCTCCAGCTCACTCCCCATAACCATTCCCCCCTCCTCCCCTCGTTACTTATGACAGCCGAAAGATGCAAAGCAAAGGGAGAAAATCTTGAAGACTGACAGCTGGTTTCTATTATTTATCCAATTATACCAGTTTTCCCAGACTGTACAATATTTTGAGTTCCTTTTCTTTTAATCTTAGGGTAAGTTTACCCATTTCAGCGCAATCATAGACTTTTTGGATTATCATGTTTTCTACTGGCATCTAATCACCCTTCCAATATTGTGCAAGCACTATCCTCTCCGCAATAATTATATGTAAAATTAAATATTTTATTTCTTTTGCATATTCACTGTCATTGTTTAAAATATTTAAGACAGACTATTAACAAGATTGTATATAAAAATAGAAAGCAAAATCATATTAAATAAAAAAACAATTAAAAATGCAATGTAAATTTCTGTATTACCCCTAAAATTCCAACAATTAGATTCAAATTAGCAGATGTCAGATAAAATGTTTGGATCTAAGGTATAGGGCTGTATTATATGCTATTTTTGAGTACTGAAACCTCTTTCTCAGCTTCTAAATCCCAAATTCTTTATGGAACATTTTTTTAGCTTCTTCTCCAGAGACTAAGAGACCGCAACTCCTAACACAAATTGTCAGTTGTACAATCCAATAAGTCTTTAAACTGAAATTTTGTCCGTTTTGGGACTCTGCCTGTTTCATCGCTTTAATTTTAAACCGATAATTATATACTCTGAATTTATACAATGCAGAAATTGTGTAAATGAACAACTTACCTCTGAGGGCAGGAGCTGAACTCCTTTTATCCATCCCAAAGATACTCTTCAGATCCTGTGGTCTTAATAATTTTTTATACATAGACAGGACTATTGCCAACTTGATTCCAATTGGATAAGGCAGATGATATGCGAAAATGAACATGCTAATGGAGGACCTCAAACCTGGATAGTTTTTCAATAGTTGAATATTCAGTAGAATATTTAATTATTGAAAAACTATCCAGGTTTGAGGTCCTCCATTAGGATGTTCATTTTCACATATCAATAATATATTAAAGGCCTGAAAAGCCAGGCCTTTAATGATGAATTTGAAGATGAACATAATAGACTAAAACATGGTTTGATATGTTTCCTAATATTCTGAAAAACAGCTCTTGAATTCTATGAAGATATTGGATCTGTTGTTCATCTCCACCACCCCACTCACCTTACTAGATAAACACACACAAACCTGTGGGACTTTGTAGGTGCCCACAAACATTGACATCTGGATGGAGATGTCCCTGGCAGCTTCATCAATCAGAGCCAGGAGGTTCTCCTTCCTCCCACAGCCATAGTTGGGGATATTGGCTTCTCCAGTGGAGAGCATGTCCAGCAAGGCATCTGAAGTGCGGAAAGTGCTTATATAGTTGTCATGGATGTTGTAGCTCAGGGTGAGATTGTGCAGGAGCTGGGAATTCTTGTTGACCATTTGAATAGCAAAAATTAATGTTGGGGTATTTGTTCGAGCATAAGTATTCCTATTGTAAAAACAACATTCATGTTATTATAGTTAACAGCAACAACAAATATTTTAAAAATATATAATCCTTCACAAACCTACTAAGCCTAAGGCCAACATTGATCCAAATCCAATGATTAATTATGCAAATGAGAGAGGCAACTACAATTGTTTCAATCACTACTTAAACAAAAGTCTTTATTCAAGTGATGAACTCAGGAATGAACTGAGAAAAGAAAATCATCTGGATTTCCTTCAGGGTTTTTTTTACTCCTTCTTTGGATTTTACTCTCTTCCACAAAGGAAGGCAAAAGAGGGAAGCCATGGAAATAAAAATTATTCAGGAAATTAGACAGGTCCTGCGGTACAAAAATAAGTGAAATAAGAAGAAAAGGAGAGTGTTAGGATTGCACATGGAGGGAGTGCAACTCATTCACCCTGCATGACTGACGAAGAAGAAAGTTTTGAAGGAGGGTTGTTGAAAGACAACATTACAGGCGACACAAATACTTGAGTTATGACCACACCAATGAGATGGTCTCCTGGCCTGTAAAAGCTCCATAGATTGTTCCCATCCTGGTGCTCCAAACTCAATGGGCATTTCCTTCTCAGCTTCCCACAGACTGATGGGGACACCACCAGCAGCAGCAGCAGAAGCAGGAGGTCCATCATTCATGGCATTAATCAATCCACTTCCTGTTTCTAACACAATCAACTGGAACAATTGGAAAAATAAAAAGACTCTGAGAAGTGCCAGTGGCTTTCCTGATCTAAACAGAGAATCACTCAGTTTCATCTGCAAAGGAGAGAAAGGTACAATCAAGAGTAGAGCCTGTACCTGTCCCAAAACTTGGTCCCAGAGAGCTTCACCCAAGGAATTTATCCTTTTCTGATATAAGATCATTTGCTGATGGCTTCAATCTGATGCCTACATCAAAGTCAAAAACTGGAGATATAGCATCACAGATCTCAAAGATCCAGATGATTAAAGTGAGGAGCAATTTATCCTCTTGGGATCCTGAACATATTTCTGGGCTCCAACTGCAGAGGAGAGGCTGGAATAAAACATGTTAGTAAAAATTACACATATACCCCTGGAGTCATTGTTCTGTTGTGGTTGTGGTCCTTCCTTCCTGTCAGGACATGTCCAGAAAGTGATGCCGAGGAAGAGAGTTCAACACCCAGGAAATTGACTTCTGCTGTCCTTCAACGTGGTCTCTTGTCTCCAGAGATTGTTGGGGAAGGTCACCCAGAGCTATGGAGTTTGGTGCCATTTCTAAGTTAATGCCATTTAACTCTAGTGTTGCCTGTCTTCTAATGACAATCAGCACTCTTGATCTCTGCCCAATGTTAAGAGTAGGCCCTATTTGGAATTCTGTTTTATGTCATAATCCCATATGTTATTCCTAATTGCAGCCGTTTTTAAAATTACTTGTGCCTGAAGCAAAATTTCATTTCCCATCTTTTCTAGCAATATTAATTTTGGGATAAGAGCTCATTAAGAAGCAGGAAAGTGACAACTTGTGGACTTTATAATTGGGTAAATAGGGAGAAAATTCTAGGATGGACGGAAATTTTTATTTTTTTTTATTGTCATTCCTGTGTTATCATGTTCCTATAATACACCAAGATTTTTATATTTTAATGTTTCTTAGCTTTTAAAATAAAGAATGGACTTTCTATCTGTTGTAGAGCAGCGGTAATTACTGAGGCAGACTCGGAGCGAACATCAACTGTAACTTTATTACGAGAATAAAGGGTTGCCGCGGCTGCCGTGCTAACAGGGCAGTCAGCTGGCGGCAACAGCTGATGCCATTTGACAGCTCCTTTTATAGCCGGCTGTCAAACAGCATCAACCAATAGGAGCAGTCCGCGTTCCCCCTAGAAGCGCGGACCGGAGTGAAGACTGCGGTTAGTCCAATAGACGCAACACTCCTTTCCCCTAGTACAGAGCATGCGTAGTCTTTAAGGTAGGCTGGATGCCTGCGCAGGCGGCCGGATCTTCTCAGTTCTGGTGGAGCTGCTGCGGGCAAGACATCCTCTGCTTGCTGGGCTGCTTCTGGCTTCACAGGGACTGAAGACTTGGCTTCGGGCGACCCTGGGCGAGGAACCGGCGGCAGTCCAGGTAGGCTTGTAGTGTCTCGGGGAAGTCTCTGCGTGTGTCGGTAAGTCCATTTCGCTTGGCATGCAATGAGGGTCATCAGTAGCCACGCTCCAGCGCCTTCTTAGTTGGTCGATGTGCCTGCACCAGGTGCGACCGTTTTGCAGCAAGACCCTGTAAGACTTGGGACCAGTTACTGCCACAATTTGCCCAGGCACCCATAAGGGGTGACCTGCATAGTTACGGGCATAGACTTGGTCATGTTGAGCAAACTCTCTAGCCTGGCTATCTGATTCCAGGGAGGTGACTGTGGCATAATGAGGATGGAGCCTGTCTAGGGTGGTTCTCAGGCGTCTGCCCATGAGGAGCTCTGCTGGAGACTTGTTAGTAGTGGCACAGGGGGTTGTGTGTTGGGTTAAAAGGTACCTAGATAGCTTAGAGTGCCAGTCTATTGGGCCAAACCTTTCCAGGGCCTCCTTAACTTACCTGACTGCCCTTTCAGCCGTGCCATTACTAGCAGGATGAAAAGGAGCTGTGAGGGTATGCCTGATCCCCAGGTTGGCTAAGAAAACCTCAAACTCACAGGAAGTAAACTGTGGGCCGTTATCAGACACAATGGTGTCAGGGAGGCCATGGGTAATGAATACCCTAGTTAGAGCCTTTGTAACAGCCTGTGAAGTTGTGGTGGTCAGTAAGGCCAGGTCTATCCATTTTGAGAAGGAATCTACCATTACCAGGAATGTTCACCCATGAACAGGGCCAGCTAGACTGGGACCAAGGGGCCCCAGAACCTTCCCACCTGCCTGGAGTAGATGTGGGTGGAGCAGGCCTGGTAGCCTGGCATGGCTGACAAGTGTTCACCCAACTAGCGATCTGAGCATCCATGCCTGGCCACCATACGTAACTGCGAGCCAGAGCCTTCATCCTGACAATGCCAGGATGGCCTTCATGCAGGACTTTTAAAACTGAGCCCTGTAGCTTGGAAGGGATAACTACCCTCATTCCACACAGTAAGCAGCCTTGCAAAGATGATAGTTCTTGCTGGCGAATCTTGAAGGGCAGGAATTCGGGAGCATATGGAATTGCTGGCCACCCCCTTCCCACCCAGTCCAGAACTTGGGCGATTACCTTGTCCAGTGAGGAGTGGGCAGCAATGTCAAGGGCAGTGATGGGAAGATTGAGATTGTTGATCTCGAAAATAGCATTAATTGGTGCAGGATCTTCCACAGGAACAGGCAGAGGGCAGCGACTGATAGCATGGCAAAGGTTTTTTCCAGGATGATGAACCAGCGTATAGGAATAGGCAGCCAGAAATAAAGTCCACCTGGTCATTCTTGGAGACAAAATCTGAGGGGTTTGTTTTTCACCAGACAAAAGGCCTAACAGAGGCTTGTGATCCGTGATCAATTCAAAATGGTGTCCATATAGGAACTCATGGAATTTTTTGACAGAAGCAACTGCAGCCAAAGCCTCCTTGTCAATCTGGCTGTAATTTCACTCAGCTGAGGAAAAGGTTCTGGAGAAAAAGGCAATTGGTCCAACTAGGGGCCGACCAAATGGACCTAAACCGTCCTGTAGAGACGGTGATAGGGAAGGGCACATCCTGTGGATCCCAGGGACACCACAAAGTCCCTGGTCGATTCAGGAGAAGCCCTTTTTGCCGGCGGCGGAGAGGCAGCCATTAAAGCTGCTGAAGTTGGGACAGCTCCGGAACGGAAGAGACTGAAAGAGAAAGTGTGTCGGCTCGGTGAGAACTTTTTTTTTTTACCAATATTCTGATATTTGAAAGGATACCCTAAGAATAAGAAGAAATCTGTAAGATTTTTGACAAAATTGAATAAGCGGCGGTTTTTAAAGGGAAACGTCAAAGTGAGGCTTGGCTTTTTACTTTTTTATTTTCTTTATTACTGGATTCTATCGCAACTTAGCATTTGTTAACTGGAGTGGTTTTTCTTTTATATATATTTATTTTTTTTCTTCTCCTTTTTGATTTTTCAACTTTTTAGATTAGAGGCTCCCTTTAGTTATTTTTCTTTTTATATATATATGTATATATACTCTTTCCTTTTTTTTAACTTCTATTACGTTTTGCCTGGGAAAGGAGGGGGAAAGTGAGAACAAAGAAACTTTGTAACACTGCCAACTAGAGGCTTGAAAATATCTTAGTTGAAGTTGAGAGAACTGTGAAAGACTCCCTCTCAAGGACACTGCAACTTGATAAGATAGAGGGAAGAGCACGGGAGAGTGTTATTACAGGTGTTCTTCTGGATTTCTATCAACAATTGAAGTTTGGCTTTGAAGCTTGTGGAGAAGAAAATTATAACAAGAGCCTTGGATAATTAAACAAAGTGCAGTGTGTTCTTTTTAATTTTTAGTTGTGCTACCCCTCCTTACCAGCTCTATTCTCTACTCCTTTCTTTTTTTAAAAAAAATCCTTATTTTTGTAATATTCCTACTTTTGCTTTTTATTTTAAAGGGAAAGCCTCAAAATCTTTCCTCTTTCTTTTTTCATTGGGATTTTTGCTTTTTCCATCCATACTTTTGGCTTATACTTATGTTTTTTTTTTTTTTTTTTTTTTGAGATTTCTTAACTGGATTAAAGTGTGAAGAACCTGAAGAAATTTTTCTCTCATCTTTTTATTTATTATTATTGGGCTTTTTTCTCTTATTATTTTTATCTTTTTTTCCTGGATTACAATTGACTATTTCATAATTGGATTAAGGTTCAGAAGAACCTGAAGAATTTTTCCTTCCTTTTTTTTACTACTATTGGGCCTTTTACTCTCTACCACTTTTATTTCCCACCTTGGATTATAATTGGCTACTGCACCTATCCGATTAAGGTTTAAAAGAATTAGAAGATTTTGAATCATTCAAAATGAGTAGGAAACTCATACCTTCTGGTGTCTCAACTTCTACTTCCGCCTCCCCACCATCTGGAGGACAACGTTTAATTCAGATGATGTTAAAGCAAGATAAAGAGCAAGAAAAAGTGACTTTACAGATGATTATGCAAGGAATCCAAGACCTTAAAACAAAATCAGACACTATTGAAAAGAGAATAGAGAATATTGAACAAAGAACAGAGAATATTGAACAAAGAACAGAGAACATTGAACAAAGAACAGGGAAGACCGATGAAAAAATTGAAAATATTCAACAAATGATGGTGAGGTGTGACGAGAGATTCCAAAAAATTGAAGAAGATAAACAAAGAGACAAGAAGATTGGCAACATTGACAGTAGATTAACAGTGGTTGAACAAGATAAAAGTGGGATGCTGAAGTGGGAGATGGACAGATCAGAATTTTATCTCAGATTTCAAAATATAGAAGAAGAAAAAGGACAAAATCTAGCTGCAATAGTGATAGAAATACTGGCTGAAGCTTTGGAAATAACAAAGGAGAAGATGATGGATGGAGTAGATGAGGTGTACCGAGTTTTTACAAGATATGCGATGAGAAATAATCTACCAAGAGAAGTCCACATCAGATTTACAAAAAAAGCCATCAAAACACAAATACTACAAGTGGTAAGAGAGAAAACGTTGAAATACAAAGGCAAGGAGATTGTGGTTTTAAAACAAATACCTAGAAGAGTGAGAGAGATGAGAAGAGAATACCGATTCCTGATTAAAATGTTATTGAAAAAAGAGGTGAATTATAGATGGCTGATTCCAGAAGGACTGATGTTTACATGGCAAGAACAAAGACATAGAATTGATTCAATTGAGAAAGCAGAATTATTCTACGCAGAATTTTTTGGAAGGAGAGAGGAAGAGGCAGAAAAAGAGATTTCATTAATTGAATTCCAAGAGGATCAAATGGAGGCTAAAAAGAAGAAGGCGCAGTAGGTGGACAGGTGGAGATCAAAGAACGATGTGAACCAAGATCTACGAGAGCTGCCAAACCCAACTACAAAATATAATCATGGAAGAGAAAAAACTGATTACAATGAATATAAACGGACTTAATTCAGCTGTCAAAAGAAGGAAATTTTTTCATAAATTAGAGAAATTAAAATTTGATATAATTTGTCTACAAGAAATACATATTAAAAAACAATATGAACAATTGTTGGTACAGCCAAAATTAGGGAAAATATTTACTTCTTTGACTCAATGTAAGAAAAGAGGAGTGGTTCTATACATTAAAGAGACTATCCCAGCCAAATTGATTCATACTGATGAAGATGGAAGAGTGTTAATGGTGGAAATAATGGACAATAATATGAAAACACTCCTGATTGCAATTTATGCTCTGAATGATAAACAAGAAGAATTTTATAAAAAATTACATATGAAAATAATTGGACTGGACTATGTCAATATAGTTATGATGGGAGATTTCAATGGAATTGTAGACAATAAACTGGACTATACAGCAATAACAGAAAAGCAAAACAGAAAGACTCTCCCTAAATCTTTTTTTAAAATGACAGATGAAATAAACTTAAAAGATATATGGAGAGAAAGAAATGCTAAAACCAAACAATTTACTTTTTATTCAAATAGACACTTATCATGGTCCAGAATAGATATGATTTGGATCTCAACAGAACTAATATCTAACATTCAAGAAACAAACATTGAAACAAGTACCTGGGCAGACCATAATCCAATGACAATTAAGTGGAAAGGACAAAAAAGAAGATCGAGATGGACGTTAAACAATACTATTTTAAAGGAAAAAGACTTTACACAATGGATGGAGAAAGAATTGGCCTTTTTCTTTAGAGAAAATAAAAAAGAAGATACATCAATCCAGAATGTCTGGGACACAATGAAGGCATATGCTAGAGGCTTGATAATAGACTATATAAGGAAAAAGAACATAAGGAAAAGGCAAGCCATCAAAGTTTTAGAAGATGAGCATAAAAGACTTGAAAAAGAATTACAGAAAATGCCACAGAAAAAAAGACATTAAACTAAAACTGGATATAATTAAACATAAAATGGGTCAATTAGAGAAAGAAGAACTGGCACAGAAAATTAGAAGTGCCAAACAGAACTACTTTGAAGATGCAAATAAACCATGTAGATGGTTAGCATATAAATTGAGAAAAGAGAAAGAATCAAGGAAAATATTACAGTTAATAGACGATCAAGGCCAAGTTTGCTATGGCAATAAAGAGAAAAAGGAAATTATTCGAGACTTCTACGGGCAACTATATAAGCAAGAGAATATTGATGAGGAAATAGTCAAACAGTACCTACAGAATGCTAATTTACCTAAGATACCTAAAGAGACTGAAAAAATGTTGGAAAGTAATATAACAATGATGGAATTAACTGAAGCACTTAAGAAGCAAAACAATGGAAAAGCACCAGGTCCAGATGGGCTTCCGGCAGAATTTTATAAAACACTACAAGAATTGCTGAGCGTTCCATTGCTAGAAGTCATGAATGAAGTTATGGCAAAGAAGAAGATACCTAAAACATGGTCAGAAGCCTTTATTACACTTATTCCAAAAGAAGAGGCTGATCCATCGCAAATTAAGAATTATAGACCTATTTCTTTACTAAATGCAGACTATAAAATATTTGCTTCAATTTTGGCAGAAAGACTTAAAAAATACTTAAATAACTTTATTCATCTAGATCAAAATGGATTTCTGCCAAAGAGACAAATCAAAGACAATATGAGAGTAATTCTGGACACTTTGGAATATTATGAGGCACATCCTGAGAAGCAAATGGCTTTGATATTCTTAGATGTGCAAAAGGCATTCGATAATGTGAATTGGAGATTCATGTTATTATTACTGGAACAGATGGGTTTTGCCAGAAAATTTATTCAAGCAATAGAAGCCATATACCATAAGCAAACGGCAAAGGTAATGATAGAGGGAGAATTCACAGATTCTATTAATATAAGAAAAGGTACAAGACAAGGATGCCCACTATCACCTTTGCTATTTGTATTAACTTTGGAAGTGTTGAATAGAAATGTTAGAGATGATAAAAGCATAAAAAGAATGAAAATCAAAAAGAAAGAATTTAAATTGCAAGTCTTTGCGGATGATTTGGCCTTTATTTTGGAAGACCCCTTAGAAACAGCTCCAAAACTATTGGAAAAGATAGAGACTTATGGTGAGGTGGTTGGTTTGAAAATAAACAAAGATAAAACAAAGATTTTGACAAAGAATATGTTAATAAGACAAAGAGAAGAACTGGCAGATCTATTGAAAATTCAAGTTACAAATAAGGTTAACTATTTGGGGATACACTTGACACCAAGATGTAGTACATTAAAAGAGAACAATTACATTAAACTCAAACAACAGATAGTGTTAGACTTGATGAAATGGGAAAACCTACAATTGTCATTAATAGGGAGAATCTTAACAATCAAGATGAATATCCTACACAGAATTTTATACTTGTTTCAAACAATACCAATTAGGCTCGGAAAAGACTATTTTGAAGACTTAAATAAAATTGTTTTGAAGTATATATGGCAAGGCAAGAAAGTGAGAATAAAGTTAAAACTTTTACAGGATGCTAGAATTAGAGGAGGATTTGGTCTGCCTAATTGGGAGTTGTACTATCAAGCTGCAAATTTGATGTGGGCTAAGGAATGGATAACATTAAGAAAGACTAGATTGTTGACGCTAGAAGGACATGATTTGTTGTTGGGCTGGCATGCTTTTCTATGGTATAAGGGAACTAAAACACAGGGGTATTTTAGAAGACATCATATACGGGAGTCTTTGTGGTTAAATTGGGAGAAGATTAAAAGACAATGTTATTTGAAAATCCCAGTTTGGTTATCGACTATTGAAGCTTTTTCCTATCCTATAATATATAAGAAGGAACAAACAGTTAGATATGGGGAAATATTGGATGAAAAGGGTGAACTTAAATCGATGCAAAATTTAGAGGAACAAGGTATAAAGATGAATTGGTTTTCATATGCACAAATACATTCAAGGTATGATAAAGATTCTAAAAAGGAAGGTTTCTATGATAAATTGACTGATTTAGATAAGATTTTGACAGGTACTGATGAAAAGGTGATTAAAAAATTATATGGTTATTTATTAGAAATTAAACTAGAGGAAGAACAAGTTAAAGTAACTATGATTGCTTGGGGGAAGAATTTTGGATATGGGATTGATTTAGAGAAATGGCAAAAATTGTGGTCTTAAAATTATAAAATGACAGTGTCAATAGCATATAAAGAAAATTTGTATAAGATGTTTTACAGGTGGCACTTTCCCCCGACAAGAATAGCAAGAATGTTCAAGAATAAATCTGAAAAATGCTGGAAATGTCATCAGATACCTGGCTCATATTACCATATGTGGTGGACTTGTGAGGACACTAGAAAATATTGGACTAAAATTTGCATGTGGTTGGAAAAAATAACAAAGAAACACATAGACTTGAAACCAGAGATCTTTTTATTGGGAATCTTACCTGATACATATAGTAAAGATTTGAAATACCTGATTGTAAATGTATTAACAGCGGCTAGGATTGTATTTGCTAAAAACTGGAAAAATGAGAAAATACCATCACAGGAAGAAATTATTAAGAAAATATTGGAATGTGCTGAAATGAGTAGATTGACATTTGAAATTAGAGAACAAGAGGATAAACAATTCTATAAAATTTGGGACCTTTTCTACCAATTGTTAGATAATAAAATACAATAATACAATATCTAGAATTCTAGGAAATAATGAATATATAAAGATATATTTCTTTTTTTGATATCATATCTATAAAAATGTTTTTAGGATAGATTTGGTATGATTATATGATTTGTTATAAAATAAACTAAGTAAATTATAGTTATCTCGCAAAGTATGAATGAATAAAATTATAGTCAAATGATTGTTTAATAGTGATACTAGGGTATTTAATTTCTGATTGATAATATGAGTTATTATGTAATGTAACTGTAATTGAGACTACGAAATGGATGCACACAAAAAATTGGTAAACCAACTGACACACTGCTTGTATATATATGAAAGAAAGCTGGATGTTTTTATGTTTTGTTTTGTTTGTCTTTAAAAACCAATAAAATTGTTTTTTTTTTTTTTTAGAAAAGGCAATTGGTGCCTCAGAACCATTTGGCAGTCTATGACTTAAAATAGCCCCTATGCCAAAAGGAGAAGCGTCTGCAGCTAGAACTAAAGGCAGCTGTTGATTGAATTGTACTAGTACTGCGTTAGAAGTAAGTAATGATTTGACAGCGTGGGAGGCATGGGCTTCCCTAGGTCCCCAATGCCAGGGGGATTGTTTGTCCAAAAGTCTGTGTAGAGGCTCTGCAATGGAAGCTTTGTGAGGCAGGAATGCAGCATAAAAGTTAAGAAGTCCTAAAAAGGCCTGGAGCTCAGTCTTGTTAGTAGGTGTGGATGCATCATGGATAGCTCTGACTTTGGACTCAATTGGGTGTATACCAGAGGCGTCAATTCTATAACCCAAAAATTCTACTTGTTTAGTGGCAATGGTGCACTTGTCTTTTTTTAACTTGAGGCCATGCTGTCTGAAACGATTGAGGACTGCTCTGACTCTTAGCAGTAATTGGGGCTTGTCAATGGCCGAAATTAAAATGTCATCAAAGTAGGGGACTATGCCTGGGAGTCCTTGGAGAAGTCTTTCCATTAGGGATTGGAAAATCCCAGGGGCTAAGCTTACGCCAAACTGGAGGCACCTGCATTTGAAAGCACCCCTGTGCGTTACTATGGTCTGGAGTTCTGCAGCTGTGTCATCTACAGGGAACTGTTGATAGGCCTGTGACATATCTAATTTGGCGAAAATGGTTCCTGGCTCAAAAGAATGTAGAAGGTGTTGGATAACAGGGACTGGATAGGCGCTGATTTGCAAATATCTGTTCAATGACGTCTTGTAATCAGCGCAGATTCTCACGCTACCTTCTTTCTTTAGGGGTGTAAATATTGGGGTCTCCCATTTTGCAAAGTCCACAGGCTTCAATACCCCTTGTTTGATTAATTTGTCCAGCTCACTGTCCAATTTGGGGCGGATTGCAAATGGTACCCTTCGAGGCTTTAAATGGATTGGTACTGCCTGAGGGTCCAAGTTAAATAATATTGGGGTTCCTGAGTCTTCCCCAGCCCCTCGCTGAAAACATCAGCATAGTCCTTGAACAAGGTATCCACTTCAGTATTTGAAATAGAGTGGATGCCTGTTACGTGGAGGTCAAGGGCAGGGAACCAGTCTAATCCCAATAGGCTAGGGAGGGCACCATCCACTGCAACTAAAGGCAAGTAACCTTTAAAATTTTTGAATTGTATAAAAAACTTGCCTTTTCCGAGGACTGGGATGGTTCTGCCTTGGTAGTCGCGTAGGGTCAGGTGGCAGTCGAGGATTTTCTTCTTTGTCAGTCTGGGAAGTAGCTTTTTTAGGGTCCCCCAGGAGATGATGGATAGTGCAGAGCCTGTGTCAACTTCCATCCTGCAGGGTTTACCTTCTATGGAGATAAAAACACTAATTTTGTTAGAGCCTTTGTTTGTCTGGTTGGTGTGATAACAGGTATAACAGTCTTCAACTTGCCTTTGAAAAATTGGGGTTGTCTGAGGCTTTTGGACAAAAGTCTTTCCTGATTGACAGACCCTGGCTAAATGACCCTTCCTTTGGCATTTCAGACAAATGGCATTCCTGAACTTGCAGGATGTCCTGAGGTGGTTTCCCCCACAGCTTAGGCAAATGGGCTGATGCCGGGAAGGTAGAATGGGGTTTGGCCTGATTTCCTCTTGAATGAGTTTCTGCTGCCTGAGGCGATTTACATCGTTAGTCCCATCAGAGCCTTCTTCTAAAGATGCCTCGTCGTAATGAATGGCCGAGCTACTCTGGCTAATCGGATTCCCCTGAATTTCTGCTGCTGAAAGGGCAGATAGTTCAGCAGCTTGGGACTCTTCAATAGCTACTGCCAGGGTTAAGTCTCGTTTAGCCAATAGACACCTTTGTAGCCTTAAATCCCTGACTCCACAGACTATTTGGTCTAATAGCATGTCCTCTAGATAGTCTCTAAACCCACAATGCAAAGCGGCTGTCCGTAGGGCAGCCATGTATTCACTAATGGTTTCTCCCTCAGTTTGAATTCGTCTCCTGAAAGCATGCCTTCTGGCAATCTGGGATGGCTTAGGGGAATAGTGATTGGAAAGAATTTCCTGCAATTCTTCCCAAGGAACAGCCCTGACAGAATGCGGAGTTACCAATGTCGTGGCAATGTCAAATACTGCAGCTCCGCAAAAACTTAAAAAGTAGGACTTTTTCCTATGGGCTGTAGCATCAGCAAGGTCTATAGCGTCTAGGAAGCAGTCAAATCGGCTTCTGTAGGACTCCCATGTCTCAGCCGTTGGTCTGAAAAGCGGGAACGCAGGGTTTGAAGTCATCTTGCTTCGGTGGTGCCGTCTCTTCCGCAGGGAAGTTGAAATTCGCGCTCGCGAATAGTGTCAACAGCTATGACAGTCAGCTCTTAGTGACTTCGGCTCTTTTTGTAGTGACTGAGCTCAGCGATTCTTTGTCCGGCTGCCTCTTATTTGTATCCCGCCCTCGTCGCCAGTGTTGTAGAGCGGCGGTAATCACTGAGGCAGACTCGGAGCGAACATCAACTGTAACTTTATTACGAGAATAAAGGGTTGCCGCGGCTGCTGTGCTAACAGGGCAGTCAGCTGGCGGCAACAGCTGATGCCGTTTGACAGCTCCTTTTATAGCCGGCTGTCAAATGGCATCAACCAATAGGAGCGGTCCGCATTCCCGCTAGAAGGGTGGACTGGAGTGAAGACTGCGGGTTAGTCCAATAGACGCAACACTATCCATCTATCCATTAAATTTACTGGCCATCCATCTTATCACAAGGAAACCCTACAAAGATGGTGGTGATGCCCAAGTGTGGTGGAAGGTGCAACCTGATTTCTAGTCACATGATTTCTGGAGATCTGGTGGCTCTTCTTCTGTTGTGGGGATCTTCTATTTGGGGGGGAGGAACCCCTCTGACCTTCCCATTTCTGGGATCGAGACTTTCTATACCAAAAAACCTCCAAGGTGTTTGAAGGTGCTGTTGGAACTCCTTTGAGCCTGGTTTATTTGCATCCGTTGTTCAGGGATGATGTTTCTTCACTGGGGGTGACATTAATATGGACTTCTTTGGCCCAGAAGGGGGAACTGGGGGGAGTGAGTGAGGGGTGGAACTGAAGGGACAGGCAGGTCCACCCTGGCAGGGAGGAGCAGAGGAAGGCCCGTATCCCAGGTCCACCGCTTGGAAGTTCTCCCCCTGAACCTCCCTCAGATTCTGCTCTCAGGGCCTGCAGACCAGATCCTGGGTGGCTCCGGGTTCAAACTGTGGCTTTTCAGGGCCAGGTTGATGTGCAATGAGACTCTCTCCTCCTCCAGGAGGTTCACAGCCATGTCTGACCAAAGCCGGGTGAGGCCCAGAGGGGAGGAAGCCCCTCCTGGGCCAGGAATGAGCCCACCCCAACTTCTGGGTTTGACCCAGGGAGACCCCAGAGGAGGGGAGGGGGGGGCTGTGGTCATCCAGGGTTCCTCACAGGCCCTGAGGAGGCTCCATGTGGACATCCAGTTTCTCTCAGGGGGGTTGCGAGAACCCCAGCCTGGTCAAGCGTGTTGTGTGAACGGGGTCCTCACCAGAAGAAAAGGGTCCCCAATACAGGGAGTCCTCGACTTACGACCACAAATTAGCCCAACATTTCTGTTGTTAAGTGAGACATCCATCAAGTGAGCTTTGCCCCATTTTACAGCCTTTCTTGCCACAGTCATTAATTGAATTATTGCAGTTGATAAGTTAGTAACTCAGTCATTAAGTGAATTTGGCTTCCCCATTGACTTTGCTTGTTAGAAGGTCATAAAAGGGGATCACAATGGCCCTTGGATGCTGGTACCATCATAAACATGAAACTGTGGCCAAGCACCTGAATTCTGATCTCTGCATTTGATGCTGCAAAGGTCATTAATTGTGAAAAACAGTCCTAAGTCCCATTTCTCAGTGCGGTTGTAACTTGGGTTGGTCAATGAATGATTGGAAGTCGAGGCCTCTGAGGGACGGGCCATCCTTGGGATTGGCTGGGAGGGAGAGCGGCTCTGTCATCACAGGTGGAGCTCCAAGGTGAGCCCTGGGCACCTGCAGGCCAGGTGGGGCTGGTGGGCTGCAGTGGGGAGGGGAGGTCAGCCTGGGCCCCTGCTGCCAATTTCCCCTGGGGACAGCCAGGGGCTTCTTTCTCCTCCTGCCTTGGGAAGTGGGGCATCCCATGGCCTTGCTGGGCAGGTGAGGGGATCTTCCCCATGGGGGCCCAGGGCAGGTGGGGAGTGAATGGGGTGAGGGTCCCCAGGTTGCATCTCTTGCCAGGATCCGAGTCTGGTGTGCCAGCTTTGCACCTGGCAGGTGGGGGCTGCTGTTCCCCCAGGTGTGAAGCCCACCAGCTCCTCGTCCGGGCCAGAAGGAAGGGCCGAGGCTGGAGGAGAGTCTCTTGGCCCTTTCAGAAGACAGGAAACGGCTTTCCGGGTGGAAGGAGACCCCCAAATCAGGGAGGTCAGGCTGAACCCCTGGAGCTCTGCCCCCCCCCCGAATGTCCAGCTCATTTCCCTCAGAACCCCGAAGGGGCTTCAAGGCCATTTCTTTCCCAGGGAGGCAGAGGAGGAACATGGACGGATGGAGGGAAAAGAGGCAGGAGGGGAATCGGGCGGAAGGAGGAGGAGGCTGGGAGAAACTTCCCTGCAGCTCTGCCAGGACTTATCAGGGAATCCTCCTCTTCCCTCCCTCCTGTGACGGTTTCACTCTTTCCTGGGCAGAGGGTCCTCAACCTACAACTGTTCTGTTTAGTGACCATTCAACGCCACAGTGGCACTGAAAAAATGACTTAGGGCCCCTTTCCACCCTTGTGGCCCTTGCAGCGTCCCTGGGGTCCCAGGATTTACATTTAGACAACTGTCTCACACTTATGATGGCCGCAGTGTCCCGGGAGGGTATCACATGATCCTCTTTTGTGACCTTCAGGAGAGCAAAGTCGGTGGACAAGTTGGATGCGCCTAAGAACCGTCTGGCTCACTTAATGTCTGCAGCCATTTGTTTAGCAAACAGGGCCAGAAAGGTCATAAAGTGGGTCAAAGCCCACTTAACAGACGTCTCCCTGGGCAACACGAGTGTTGGGGCTCCATGGCGGTCATAAGTGGAGGACTCCCTGCCTTGTCTGTCTTTCCTCCCTGGAGGTCTCAGGGCTGCCTTTTGAGGCCACCTCAAGGGCTTCTCCAGGCTGCCCTACGTTGGGTGCCCCACATCTCTTCTTGCCAGCCCCCCCCCAAGAAAGGGGTCGGGGGCACCTGGCCCCAGGTCTTCTGGTTGTGGGGATGTGGCACTTATAGTGGGCTCTGTGGCCCCTTCAGCCTCCCCACCTCTGAGGCTCTGAAGGTGCCCTTGGGGGTCCCTGTGTCCCAGGTCTCCAGTCATTGGGGGGGATTCACTCCCATGCACCCCTTGGCCCAGGAGGGAGAACTGGGGGTCTGAAACAGGAGGGAGCAGGGGAGACAGGGGGAGGGGGGGCAGAAAACCCCAGCCGCCCAGGGCAGGACCATCTCCCAGAGCAGGAGGAGCTTCCATGTGTGGAGGGAGGAGGAGGGTCCCTGCAGGCTAGGACTTCGTGTTGGGTTCAGGGAGAGTAGGAGAGGCTCCCACCCAGGCGGCCTAGGGGGGAAGGGGAGCTCCAGAGCCAGAGAGGGAGGCAGAACTGGCAGGGGTTCTCCCCAGCCACCTCCTCAGGTGGTTTCCTGGCTGTGTGGCTGGGAAGGCCACCACCCCCGTGGTTGTCCAGCCCCTCCTTAGGAACCTCCAGGTGGGATGAACCCACCACCTTCCCAGGGAGGCCATTCCATGCTTGCAGGTCTCTGCAGGTCCTGGCTGGTCTTTTCCCCCCTCTTGGAGACCCCTGGAGAACTGGGCTCATGGCAGGCGATTCAAGGAGGGAAGAGCTCAGTCTTGGATTCAGGAAGTGCCACTCAGAAAGTGTCACCAAAGACATTCCCATCAGGTGGCTTTCTTGGGGTGGGTGGATGTTTTCCAGGTGACAAAGGTCTAATGGAGGAATGCCAGTCATCTTCATTAGCAAGTGTGGGATGAAGGGCAACAGGCACCAGCGGTTCTGAGCAAGCTGGCTAACAAGATGCCCCCGAGGAGGTTTCCTCCACTGGAAATGACCCCCCTCAACTACTGAATTTGGCAGCGTTACTGGATTCGGGATGCACCCAATGCCTAATAAATCCCTCCCTTGCAGAGAAATTGGGGATCCAACTGAAAGAAATGGAAAATCCCATTGCTTTCTGCCAATTAGATGGAACTATAGCGGGGGGGGGGGGGGGGGGGGGC
>NW_020717426.1:33482-66642 GCF_900518725.1 Notechis scutatus | reverse complement strand
CCAGTAATAAAGAAAGTAAAAAAGTAAAATGCCAAGCCTCACTTTGACGTTTCCCTTTAAAAATCGCCGCTTATTCAATTTTGTCAAAAATCTTACAGATTTCTTCTTATTCTTAGAGTGTCCTTTCAAATCTCAGAATATTAGTAAAAAAAATTCTCACCCAGCCGACACACTTTCTCTTTCAGTCTCTTCCTTTCCGGAGCTGTCCCAACTTCAGCCACCGGAAGAAGAATGAAAGAAGGTGTATGTGATGACCCAGGGTGGGATACAAAACAAACACAGTCACAGAAAACAGGTGAAGGCCCTTTTATTCCTTCACTTTGCTTCCAAGCTCCGAATATTCTTTTTTTAAAAAAAACAATTTTATTAATTTTTAAAAACAAACAAAACAAACAAAGCTCCGAATATTCTTGATGGAAGACAAAAAAACTCCCACACAAACAGTTACAAGAAGAAGGAAAAAAGCAACACAAACCAGGCAAGAATAGGGCTGGAGGACATCCACAGATAACACACACTGGGAAGGATACCAAACTCAGAGAGGAACCATCAACTAGAGATATTTCCACGCTTTGTTTCCAGCATTCGCCCGTACCTCTTGTTCAGTTGTCACAGCTGCAGCCCATGAAGAGGATCAAGGCCCTCTCCTCCCAAGGAGACCATGTCTCTCCCTTATCCTCTCCTCCCTGCGTGCCCTAGGCTGTTCCTCCTCTCTCTCAGAGTCAGTCTCCACCAGGGGCATGACAGTGTGATCAATCTGGGTGAGAAATTTCCAACACTGACCTTTTAATCTTACTGGAAGAAAGAGCCCCCTGGGGAACAGTGGGGTGAAAGTGAGACCCAAAGGTAGAGGTGGAATTGGTTTGTCTCTCCATTCCACCTCGGGAAGAAAAGCGGCAAGGAAAGCCTTAAGAGCCACTTGAAAGAGGGAACTAATTAAATGGACTTCCTGAAAAGAGTATATACATAGAAAACCAGACTGGGTACTTCGAAAAATAATATTTTTGAGTTAAAACTATTGGACAGTATATAAAACTGATATATTTTTTTGTTTTTTAAAATATCATGTTTTACAACTTACACTGGGAATAGTACAAGGAGGAGAAAAGAGAGAAGCAGAGCTAAAGAGAGAACCTGCAGGCTAAAGTGAAAACTGGAAGATAGAAGAAAGGGGAAAATACATGACCTTGACTGCCTGAGAAGGAAATGATAAGTTTATTTTGACTGAAGAACTAAGATAGAGAGTGGAACACTGAAAACTTTTTGCTTTAAATAGTGTAGCTGTTGGAACTTAAATGGAAATAAACTGGACAAGGCAACTAGAAATTGAATAGCAAAAGATTTCCCTTTCTCTGGGATTACTTTCTCCATTTTCTTTTTGCTTCTGCTTTTTAGTCTGCGCTGTGAACTCTCTTTTTGGACATACAATAATAGCTGGTTGAACTGTTAGGCTTGGTGGGCCAATTTGTATTATAATTTTCTACTTGGTAAATTCCTTTTTCTTTGATAAATTGGATTAAGGTTAGAAGAACCTGAAGAAAAGAAAAGCTTGGGTTTGGATTACAAATTTACATGTTTATTCTTCCTGTGGATTATAACTGAACTATAATTTCTTTGGTGGATTACAAATACTAAAATATTTCAAAATGAAGAAAACATCTGCACCATCTTCAGCATCAAAGTCTGCCACTTCCAGTCCCACTAGGCAGAGGACCCTGGATGTTATGCTGCAGCAAGAAAAGGCCAATCTGATGCAAGCGGAAATAAAAACCATGATACAAGCTCTCCATGAGGACTTGAAGGAAAGAATAGGGAAAGTATAAGAGAAGGTAGAGTAAGTAGAAGAAAAAATAGAGAATTTTCAACAAATGATGGTGAAAAATGAAGAACATATACAAAAAGTAGAAGAGAAAGCTGTTCTAGCAGAAAAAAAGTGTGAGAGCTTGATTACAGACTCACATTGACAGATCAAGATAAAGAAAGAACAATAATTTCATTAGAAATAGACCGAGCAGATTATTATCTGAGATTTCAGAATATGGAAGAAGAAAAGGGAGAAAACTTAGCTGAGATAATGGCAGAAATGTTGGCGGGGACTTTGGAGGTGCCCAAAGAAAGATTTTTGGCTGAAATTGATGAAATATTTAGAGTGCACACCAGATATGCGATAAGAAACAGATTGCCCAGAGAGGTCTATGTGAGATTTACCAAGAAAGCAACAAAAACAAAAATTTTGCAGAGAGCGAAAGATAACCCCTTAAAATATAAAGGGAAAGAAATAACCGTCTTAAAACAAATTCTGAGAAGAGTTAGAGACCTAAGGAAGGAATATTAGTTTTTGACAAAAGTGTTTAATCAAAAAAAGAGTGAATTTCAGATGACTGATACCAGAGGGTATACTGGTGACCTGGCAGGAGCAAAGACACAGACCAGATTCAGTAGAAAAGGTGGAGCAATTCTATGACCAGTATTTGAGATCACAGGAGGAAGAGAGAATGAGAGAGGAAGGAGAGGATAGACATCAAGAGGAATCCATAGGAGAGAGAGATAAGCAACAAAGAGAAGAGGTAAGAGTTTGGGAGGAAATAGCAATCAGAGAAGGAGCAAAGGCAAAAGAAGCAAGAGAGATAAGTGCGACTAGAGCAGCAAAACCTATTTATAAATAAAGTCATGGAAGAGGAAATAAAGTTAATGTCAATTAATATAAATGGACTGAACTCGGCAATAAAAAGGAAATTAAAATAAATAAAAGAAAAGAAATTAGAAAAATTAAAATTGGATGAAATTTGTTTACAAGTTCACATTAAAAAACAACACAGCAAAGTATTGGAATATCCTAAAATTGGGAAGCTATATGCCTCCCTCCCACAATAAAGTAAGCTGGGAGTACCACTTTATATTAAAGAGACAATAGAAGCAAAACAAATGGACCAGGAAGGGAGGGTTTTGATGGCGGAAATAATGATGAATTATAAACAGATACTTGTAGTGGCAATATATGCACCAAATAACAACCAAGAGGATTTTTATGATAAACTTCACCAGAAAATAATAGAATTGGAATATGAAAATATACAGTATGTATACAAGGAGATTTCAGTGCAATAGTGGATTTGGAACTGATTATAAAACTAGAAAGATGAATAAAAAAGCTAGGAAAACACTTCCAAAAGTTTTTTTTTAATGGTGGAAGAATTAAGTGTTCAAGATGCTTGGCGAGGAACTCATCCTGAGATAAAGCAATATACATTTTATTCAAATAGACACATGTCTTGGTCTAGAATAGATATGATGTGGACATCACCAGAGTTAATATCTAACATACAAAAAATAAACATTGAAACAAGTACCTGGGCAGATCACAACCTGTTAAAAGTTACATGGAGGGGACAAAAAAAGAAGCTAAGATGGACAATGAATGAATTAATATTGAAAGAAAAGGAATTTACTCAATTCATTCAAAGAGAATTTGATTTTTTTTCTTTAAAGAGAACAGAAAAGAAGAAACTTCATTGCAAAATGTATGGGATACAGCGAAGGCATATATTAGAGGACTAACCGTAACATATGTGGGAAAGAGAAATAAAAAGAAGATATAAGCTCCAAAGAAACTGGAAGAGGAATATAAAAGATTAGAGATGGAATTACAAAAAACCCACAAAAAAAGAATATAAAAAACCAAATGGACTTAAAAAAAACATAAGTTGAATTTAATAGATAAAGAAGAGCTAGCACAAAAAATTAAAAGATCTAGACAAAACTTTTTTGAAAATGCAAATAAGCCAGGAAGATGGTTGGCATATAGATTGAAAAAGGAGAAAGAAAAGAAATTGATTCATCAACTAACAGATGATGAAGGGACTCTTTATTATCAAAATGATGATAAAAAGAAAATAATCCAAAATTATTATGAAAAACTATAAGATCAAGAGGTAATTTCAGAAGAAAAAATAAAACAATTATTAGAAAAAGCAGACCTGCCTGTAGTACCAGAAACAAAGCAACATTAGAAGAAAGAATAACAATGATGGAATTAACAGAAGCAATTAAAAGACAAAAGAATGGCAAACCACCAGGTCCAGATGGTCTACCAGCAGAACTATATAAAACCCTACAGGATTCTTTAAGCATCCCAATTTTGGAAGTATTTAATGAACTATTGATAGAGGCGAAAGTACCAAATTCCTGGATGGAGGCATATATTACTCTCATACCAAAAGAAGATGCAGACCTGCAAAGGATAAAAAATTATAGACTGATATCTTTATTGAAGGCGGACTATAAAATATTTGCTTCAATAATTGCAGAAAGACTAAAGAGATTCTTAAGTCAGTTTATACACTCAGACCAAAATGGCTTTTTACCTAAGAGACAAATAAAAGACAATATAAGAATAATCTTGAACACTTTGGAATATTATGAGGTGCATTCAGAGAAGCAAATGGCGCTGATCTTCTTAGATGCACAGAAGGCATTTGACAATGTGAACTGGTAATTTATGCTAGCACAATTGAAGGAAATGAATTTTGGGGAGAGATTTATTAGGATGATCAAGGCAATATATTCTAAACAAACCGCAAAGGTGATGGTAAATGGGGATATGACTGAAAAGGTTAATAAGAAGGGAACAAGACAAGGATGCCCCTTGTCGCCATTACTTTTTCTATTGACATTAGAAGTACTAAATAGCAATGTTAGACAAGATAAGGGGATAAAAGGTATGGAAATAAAACAGGATAATATATAAGCTACAGGCATTTGCAGATGATTTAGTTTTTATCCTAGAACAGGGGTCGCCAACCTTTTGGACCTCAGGGACCACCAAACTAATAATTTTAAATCCCGCAGACCACTAATATGAATTTTGACTGACAGTGGCTTGCTAACGTTGGTGGGAAAGTTGGTCCCATAGTCCAGAGCTGCAGTAGTCATGAGACTGGCGCTTTGGTCATCCCGGAGCAGCTGCTACTCCACCCGGGTGCACCGGCCTGCCATGGACTGGAGGAGCTGCTCCGGGATGACCAAAGGGACAGTCTTGTGACTACTGCAGCTCTGGAATATGGGACCGACTTTCCCACCAATTTCAGCAAGCCACCCCAGGGCAGATTTCCCTCCCCCGCCGTTGGTCTTACCTTCCAGTTCCAGCTCACGTGGCTCTACTCAAGGTAAGGTTTGTGCTTGGCTGAAGGGTGGGGGGCAGCGGGTGGGCAGGCCATGTGGGTGGCACAACCTTGTGTTCCCGTGTAGCCTGGATTAATTGCTTTGAGGGGAGTGCTTTGGGGGGGACATTTTTCTGAGGACCACCAAAATTTTCTCATGGACCACCAGTGGTCCCCGGCCCACCGATTGGTGACCACTGTCCTAGAAGACCCATTAGAAACAGGACCTAAGTTAATAAAAAAAATAGAACAGTATGGCAAAGTGGAAGGATTAAAAATATACAGAGAAAAAACTAAGATTTTAGTGAAAAATGTTACAGAGAAGCAGAAAAAAGAGTTAACAAGGAGATTAGATATCCAGATCACTAAGAAAGTTAATGTTAGACCATTTGCAGCGTGACTGCTATTGTGAGACAGCCCAGGAGCAAAACACAGCACACAGAGGCTTTGACTATTTAACAGTGGTTTATATACAAGACATATACAGAAATATACATGGTTGGCAAATACCTGACAAGCTATCAATCTTAACTCTTTAAGGAAAACTCTGCAATGGAGACAGGACACAAGGAGAGAGAATACGCCCTCTAATGGCTACCTTATATAAACACCTCTTAAAGTGGTAAAACTTCTGTGGACCCCTTCTTAGTCTAAAACCGGCAATACCAATGCTAATTCATCTTCATTGCATCAGCCTTACATTGCATCAGCCTTACTGCAGCTGGTCAGCTCTTAAATCTCAATACCTTAACAGTTAAATATCTAGGGATTCAGTTAACAGCAAGATGTGTGACGATCAAGGAAGATAATTATTATAAATTCATACAACAAATTAAGATTGATCTGGAAAAATGGAAATTTTTGCAATTATCGTTAATAGGGAGAATAGCAACAATAAAAATTAACATATTGCCGAGATTATTGCACCTGTTTTAAACAATTTTGATGAAATTGGAGAAAAAATATTTGGAAGATCTTAATAAAATAATATTAAAATACATTTGGCAAGGGAAAAAAGCAAGAATTAACCTAAAAATGTTACAGGTGACAAGAAGTAGAGGAGGTTTTAGATTACCTAACTGGGAACTATACTACCAGGCCACAGTGTTAATATGGGAGAAAATTAGAGAACAATTGAAGATACCAGTTTGGCTTTCGACAATGGAAGCATTTACTCATTCAAATATGGGAAATATTGTTAGATACAAAGACATTTTGAATGAAAAGGGTGAGCTCAAAACTAAACAAGAATTAAATGAGCAAGGGATTAATATGGTTTGCTATTCAAATGTGCAAATACAGTCTAGATATGAAAAAGGTGCTAAACTGGATGGTTTCTATAAAGAATTGACAGAATTGGATAAAATACAAACAGGAACAGAAGAAAAACTGATAAAAATTGTATAATTATTTACTGGGTATTAAAATGGAAGAACAAGTGAAGGAGTCAATAGGCAAAAAAAATTGGTTATACCATAGAATTAGACAAATGGCAGAAACTATGGGAGAGAAACTATAAATTAACAATGTCAACTGCATACAAAGAAAATAGTTTTATAGATGGCATTTTGCACCGGCAAGACTGGCAAGGATGTTTAAAGATAAATCCGCTAAATGCTGGAAATGCCATCAGACACCTGGATCATAATACCATATGTGGTGGTCATGCGTAGAAGCCAAAAGATATTGGACAAAAATGTGGTTGGAAAAGATGATACAGCAACACATTGAATTAAAACCTGAAATATTTCTGTTGGGGATTATACCTGAAACTTATAGTAAAGAAAAGGCATACTTAATTATTCATGTATTAACTGCAGCTAGAATTCTATTTGCACAAAATGGGAAAAGTGAAAAGATTCCGACAGATGAGAATGTGATCAGGAAAATATTAGAATGTTTAGAAATGAACAGGCTAACACTTGCAATTAAAGAAAAGGAACAAACTGAGTATTATATGGGAACTATTTTATCAATGGGTGGAGAATAAATATGGAAATTAGAAATTAAAGAAGATTAGCGAAAAATAGTAAGCATGTGAATAAGAATTAAATATGCTAAGATGGGGATTGTCATAATAATTAGATATATTATGCATAGTAGTATAAAGTAAGAATGGATTATTAATACTATAGAAATGAATATGTATTAACTGTAATTGTTGTTGCACAAGATATTTGTACCCAGACGACACACTGTTTAAATGGAAGATGGATTGTTTGTATAAAATAAAAAATGTTTTTTTAAAAAAACCCGCTTAGAAAGGGCTGTTAAGCACTGTAAAGTGGTATATAAGTCTATGTGCTATTGCTATTACACAAACAAGTAAATAGGAGCTGGACTAATTTGCATGAAGATCAACCTTCTCTCAAGCTGGGATTCATTAGCCCATTTTGCAGTAGACTTTGCAGTTGGTTTCTAAATTATGGCTTATTTATCCAAGGTACATATCACATAACACTGGTATCTATATAATTCATTTATCCACTAGCTCAAAGTAAGGAACAGAACTGGAGCAAATAAATCAAGTACACTAAAATTGTAGTTTATGTTTATGATTTCTTAGGTGAGAATTCCTAGCTTAACTGTTACATGTGAGAAGCCCCTGTATTTAATTGCACCTGACAGCACAGTTAAAATTACTGAACAACCTAAAAATTAAACACATTAAATGCAGGAAGAGTTGAAGGTATACTAGTGTAAGCATATGGTCACTCTCTGCAGTATGTGTTGGTAAATACAGTGTATTAATTATCAAATGGATATATCCTTAAATCCAAAAGGGTTCCAGAGTCAAAGAATGAATTACCTTTTTGGATGACCCCTCCTGTTTCTATGTTTTCCTCCTGCAGATGTGCCACCGATTGTGGTGAAGGCTCCTAGCCCCACTCCTTCAGTGGAGGCAGATGCCCAGCAAGATCAACCGCCCCCACCCATCTCCCCAGTCCCCTCACTCAAGGAGCTTCCCCCAGTGTTAGAAGAGCCGCCACCACAGGGATCTCCTGAACCAGAAAAGACTGAGGGCA
This sequence comes from Notechis scutatus, assembly GCF_900518725.1. The sequence goes on along the minus strand of NW_020717426.1, from coordinate 58,457 downwards.
CACAGCCTCTTCACCTTGCTAAAAAGCAGGAGACTGCAGCCATTTGTGGAGAGACAGATGAAGAGGAGGTGGAGAGTAGTGGTGAGGGGATCTTCCGAGAGCGGGATGAGTTTGTCATACGTGTTGAAGATGTTCAGGCTCTCAAGGTATGTAATGAGTCTTGAGCATTGACATGGGTGTATACATTAAAGACACACTTTAAATATTAAAATTGAAAGGTATTATTCAAATACTCTAAGAGCAGAAATAGGTGACTTGTTTCTCTCTGCATGTTTTTAACTTCCTCTGTTGCTAGCTGCAGCCTGTTCAAAAGATTGTGGGAACTGTAATGCAGAATACCTGAAGCATGCTAGCTGAGCTTTTTTCAAACTAGAAACTCTTAGTGTTCTCAAAAACTATATTTAGTGTTGCAGCTCAAAAATTGATTTCAGAATTTCTCAACAGTTAAACTTTGACATTCTAAACTGTAAAGAAAACTTCAGAAAATATTTGACGGAGGGAAAATTATGTAATTAAAACGGGGTAGTTATAAATGATAGGCTTTGTAGTCCAAACTAAATTTAATTGCACTTAGTTCCCATTGAGATCACGATTAAAAAATGACCATAGTATAGTGACCAAAGTTCAGTGAGTCCTACATATGACTGGTTTAGTTTTATAAGCAACCTATAGAGTCCATTTATTTTCCCAGAATGTTACTTCCCTTTAAAAATTGTATTAGGTGATTGTTGACAAGCTATTAAATCTTTATGAACACTTATGGGCATATGAAGAATCAGGTTAGCTTATCATTAATCGATTCATACAGAAGGACAAATTGGGGAGAAATGCAGCATATCTGGGAGCTCTTTGTTGTCATTTTATGCAATTCTCTTCTGCTACAATCTTTGTTAGAGGATAGTAGTTGAGCTTATTAGCTATCTAATGCTTGGCACCACTGTAACTAATCCTTTGCCCTTCTCTAGCTTGCACTTCAGACTGGGCGGGAACCACCTCCAATCTGGCGAGTACAGAAAGCTTTGCTTCAAAAGTTTATACCAGAAATCAAGGATGGGCAGCGTCAGTTCTGTGCAACCAGCAATGTGAGTGTCAACACCATCTGTTTAAATACTGTCATACTCTCAGTGAAGACAGAAACATGATAGATATGAAATAAGCAAATTATATTCAAGTATTAAGCTCTGTTCCTATTCCTCCTTTTGCTCCCACCCCCCTTCAGTATGATTCTACCATAAAGGTAGAATGTCAAGCCAAGTATAGAAATACTTATTTTCTTTTGTTAGCCTGTTAATAAAAAATTACCTTCGCACCCCACCCCTTTTTTTTGCATTTGGGATAGTCCAATTGAACAATTAGCTTGATCTGTTATTGTATTGGGCAAAGGATTGCAATTTCAGTTCCATTTGTTCCCTCATTATTTCTGGAAGAAGATAAGTTATGAATGGGGTAGTCTCCCCCTCCCTTTTATTTCTGTGTTCAATTCTTTCTTTTCCTGCTTCACCCCTCAGTATCTGGGCTATTTTGGTGATGCCAAGAACCGTTACCAACGACTCTATGTTAAATTCTTGGAGAATATCAACAAAAAAGATTATGTCCGTGTCTGTTCCAAGAAACCTTGGCACCGGCCTCTGCAAGCTGTCAGGTAAAGGATTAGGAAGGTGGGTACATGTAAGAGAGTCCAGTTCTAGCTGAGGAACAGTAATACCTCTGGGTAATTGCTAGATTTCATTCTAGTGTGGCTGTTTTCAAATTGTTCTTTTCTCCAGAGTTGCCTTGGGACATACATACAGTACATACATGCATTTCTTTCATCTCCATATCCCTCCAATCAAGCTGAATTAGAATTGTCTAGATGACTTCCATACAAGAAACTTTTTCTCATTTTTTAAAAACTCCCCTTAGTGGTTGCTCTTTGCCTTTTGTTTTTTCATCCTTAGTTACATCCCCTCACACATGAGGGTGATTGGCTCTTGTCACTGCCCTTTCACTCTTCCAGTTTAAGGGATGCAGAGCTCGGCCTCTTTTATTCTGTTCTGCTTAATCGTGGAGCAGCTTCTAAGGTTAAGGGTGCCTTTACTTCCCTCACCGGCTCTTGCTTTTCTGGGCATCCTTTACCTTGTGTTGCCCATCATTGCCTCTGATTCGTCTTGAACTGCGAATTAGCAATAGCAATGGCACTTAGACTTATATGCCATCCCAGCACTCTCTGGACAGTTTACAATGTCAGCATATTGCCCCCAACAATCTGGGTCCTCATTTTACCGACCTCGAAAGGATGGAAGGCTGAGTCAACCTTGAGCTCCATCAAGATTGAACTCCAGGCTGTGGGCAGTTCGCCTGCAATACTGCGCCACCAGGGCTTTCTACAAATTAGTTTGTAGACTGCCTGAACTTCTGTTGTGCTTGCTGGCTGTTGGGATAAAAGGATTCCCAGGGCCTCACCATTTCACTGATTTTTCCATTATGGCTTTCTTTGCACTCAAACTCTCCTGCTGCAGTAAAACTGACCTCTCAAGTCAGCTCCCCCCTTTCACAGTCCAAGTCGCATGGTTTTGGCTCTCAGTGCTCTGTTTTTCTGGTATAGGAGACAAAGTCAGCCCAAGGCTTCTACCCCCAAGGTTCCAGTGACACCCAAAGTTGAAAAACCAGAGAAGCTGGAAGTCCCAGAGAGAGCTGAGAAACCCGAAAAGTCTATTAAGTTTGAGAAGCTCCCCAAGGCTGAAAAAATGGACAAAACAGAGAATCTTCCCAAAGTGGAGAAAGCACCTAAGCCAGAAAAGCCCCCCAAGGCAGAGAAATTAGCTAAGGCAGAGAAGCCCCCCAGAGTGGAAAAAGAAGACACTCCTGTGACCATGCTCACAAAAGATGCCCCAGGCAGCGGAGCTTCTAAACCCAAGCCAAAGCCAGCCAAAGTGAAAGCTGAGCCACCCCCCAAGAAGAGGAAAAAATGGCTCAAGGAAGCAGCATCTTCTTCAGACTCAGATTCCAGCCCTGACCAGCAGAGTGAGGAGGGTGAGTAGAAGGGGAAAGAAATTCCACCCAGGTGATGGGCATCAGAAACAGGCAGTTTAAAAAGGATACCAAGGACCTCTGTAGTCTTGGGAAGGGAAGAAATGTGGCAGAGCTACTTGATCCAAAGGCAGGCATCATACATTATACCAGTGTTTTTCAATCTTGGCAACTTTAAGTTGTGTGGATTTCAACTCCAGTAGGCTGGCTGGGGAATTCTGGGAGTTCAAGTCCATACATCTTAAAGTTGCCAAGGTTGAGAAACACTGTATTACACTGTTATGTGCTTGTTGGTAGTTTGGTGTGTTGTATGAACCTAGCCATTGGGGTTTATTTAACAGATCATACTGTGGCTTACTGCCATATGTGTGAACTAGATTAAGGAGAAATTGTGATTTTATGAAGGTGGGGAATCTGGAGCTCTCCACATGATCTGGATTAGAAATCCCAGCAGTTCTAGCCCACAAGAAGAGAAAAGAATCCTGGGAGTTGTGATTCAGCCATTTTTTAAATGCCACTGGTTCTCTGAAAAGCCTTAGGAAAGGTTCTTATCATTAACCATAAGAGCTAGACTGAGAGAAATTATAGAAGGCTGACAATAGGGAATAGAAAGAAGAAGTCCTGTCTACAAGGGGGGGCTTTTAAAGTGTAAGATGAGAAGAAACTCCAGATGAGTCAAGGAGAGAGCAAGACTGGTCTTTCTCTCTCTATTTGGTTGTACTGTATGTATAATCAGCATTTCTCAACCTTGAAAACTTTAAGATATGCAACCTTCCACTCCCAGAATTCTCCAGCTAGCATACTAGCTGTGGAATTCTGGAAGTTGAAGTCCACACTTATTAAAGTTGTCAAAATTGAGAAACACTGCCATAAACTTACTGTGTTTTGCACTTGTTTGTTAACCTGTATTGAACATTTTGAAAAACAGGGCTATAGCTGTCTTCTAAGTCATAATAAAATAATGTTCCATTTCCCATTCAGAACATGTGCCCACAGGTCGCATTCTCAATACACGAGCCATGAAGGAGATGTACCGCAGTTACGTGGAAATGCTGGTCAGCACTGCCCTTGATCCAGACATGATCCAAGCTCTTGAGGATACAAATGGTGCGTATTCTTGTGTAGAGGTGCTTAGATGGGCTCATAGGCCAGTTTGAAAAGCCACTGGCTTTTGTGTCCATGGGCCTTCGGGAACCATGTAGCCCTCCTGTTTACTTTCTGCTTTGCTGTGGTCACTCATATTTGCTGTATTGTGGTTGGCCTTCTGGAGATACAAAAGCTTTTTGTTCCCTAGCTATATTTGCTTAGGAAATTCCTTGGGCCAGAACAGACTGAATATATACATTCTTGTTCTATGTTGCCATAGTAAGAACTATAAATATGCTATTTAAAAAGTATAGACATCTCCACATTCTTCCTAAGATGCCTGATGTTGCAAAATGCACTCTAAATCCCTCAACTTTGATCTCTTGTGACTAGAGAACACCACTGAATGTTTCAGTGTACTCCTTTGTAGCAGTCATTTGTATTAGACAAAGATATGAAGGGGTGGTTGGAGGAGAGGTTCTCAAACTTTGCAATCCCACAGCCCTTTAAAATTATCAGTGAAATTCTGCATAAAAGTAAATAAAAACTAAATAATAAATAAAACTAATTGTTATTGGCAGATATTTTGACAAATGTCAAGACCCATGGGTTTAACCATTGTTCATAGTGCTCTCTGGATTTTGTTTGTTGCTTTGCATATGTAAACTTGCTGTAGGCTTCTCCCGGCAAAGCAGGAGTGAGCTTTAACAGTGCTTCGGTTTTGCCTGCCTAAGCCCAATGAATTCCCCCCTGCCCACCCACCCCAAAAAGTGTGCCCCCTCTAAATAGTTTTTTTAGGGGACCCACCATTTGAGAACACCTGGAGTAGAGTGGTCCTTAAGCACTTATTTGTAACATATACCGTAGTATTTTGAGAAATCTGGTCTTGCCTAAAAAAATCCAGCCTCTTCAAAAAAGAAATGTGACCTTTGAAACCTTGTTATGCTCCTTTCACTTTCTTGTCTAAAATTCAGTCCACTGCAGCCAGCTTTCCTTAGTGCAGGATGCTGGCTGCCCATGTCCTGCATTGCAAGTTTCCTGTCCCTGCCCATCCTGGATGGTTTTTTTTTGTGACCTTTGCCATATGTTTTGACAATCCTATCCCAGATGAACTGTATCTCCCACCCATGAGGAAAATTGATGGGATTTTGAACGATCATAAGAAAAAGGTGCTGAAGAGAGTGTCACTGAATCCATCGCTACAGGTACGGAAAGAGGGCAAGTAGAATATGCTATTCCCCCACAGACTGATTTTGGAAGAGGGTATTTATTCTAAGTATAGACTTTACTCTGTTGCCAAGATTTAGCTCAAGTGTTTTCTTCTCATTCACCTTCACAACAACAGTTGGGGAGCAAGGAGAGGCCCTGAAGACCAAAAGGTTTGTAACACAATCATAGTTTACATAGGCTAAGAATCCAAGCATGTTGCCTTGGATGTTTCAGTTCCTCTAGCCATGTATCTTGCTTGTAAATGGCTCTGCACTGTCACCCTTCAGTTCATGAGTCAGCAGCTTTTTCATATGGGGTTGGTATTAATCATATATGGTGGCAGGAATGCCAGAAATTTAAATTGGCATTTTAAAAGAAATGAGAGTGAAATTTCGCTTGATCACCACATTGCACAAGGTTTCAGTGACCCTATTCCTAAGGCCTCACAAAATCTAAGTCAAAATGCTGAAATGTATCTCATGAGTTTTAGCCATGTCTTTTTTTTTTTTGTGGGGGGGGGGGGGGGGGGGGGGGGGTGTATTTTTGAAGATCTATGGGTGGTATTTAGAAGTATCTCAAGTGCTACTTTGCTGGCCACTTGTTTAACATTTTCTACTTATAGTGTACTTTTAACCTCAGAGATGTTTGCAAAATTTTCACCATAAACAGGAGAACTTGGTTGTTCCTTTCTTTCCCCTGTTTTAGCAATATACTGTGAAAGTCAGCTTTAACTTTGCATGCATTGTACTGGGAAGAGGATTTATACAGGTAGTCCTTGTTTAGCAAATGGCTCATTTAGTGACCATTCACAGTTACAACAGTTATGAAAAAGTAACTTTACAACCAACCATTGCATTTGTGACCTTTGCAAGTCTGTAAAGCAAAGGAAAGCTGAAATAATATAATCACAGTCAAGGTTTCACTTAGCAACTGTTCTGCTTAATGGCCAAGTTGCCAGTCCCAATTGTGGTCGCTAAACAAGGGCTACCTGTATGCCTTGTTGAAATGATCAGACAAGTCAAACAAAAAGGCTGTTTTTCTATCTTTTAAAATGAGGCACCCTGCTCCCAGCTAAGAAAAGCCATTTCCTCCCCATTCTGTTTAAAAACAGTTTGTGAAATAAGAAAAAATAAAATCTTCAAATACAGGGGAAACACAGGTTTCTTTGGTGTCACATTGCCCAGGCTCTAGACATGCAGTACATGTTGGACTAAAGGTATGAAACTGGTTCTTTAGGATCACCTGATTTTCAGGACTTTGTAATATTGGTGTCTGCTTGAATAGCATGTAGCTCAATTTTACTAATCAATGAGACTCATGTCAAGTAATGTAGTTCTTGTCTGTTTTAAGGAAAGTAGTAGTCTGGTCCTACTTATATACAGGGGTAGTTCTCCCCTAGACCATCTCCTACATCTAATCTGTTGTCTCTGGAGTCTTTTCAGTGGCTATACCCAACTTTATTATTTCAGGATGTTGCCATCTCCCTCTATATATTTAAATATCTGATTTGTCTAGTCCCTAACATCTTGGGACCTTTGTAACTACAGAAAGTGGAATGAATTGACCCAACAACTGGAGGTTGTAAAGAAGCTTCTTCTTCTCACATTTACTTTCTTCCCCATCCAGGAGGCACTGCACATGTTCCCCCAACTCCATGCTGAGACATGTGATACAACAGTTAGGTTGAGCCCAGGTGGTGATCCTTACAACCGCAAGACACTCAACAAACTCAAGAAGAATGTATCCAAACCACAGGTAAGTGTTGTGGATGAAGGTGGTGCCCAGGATCTGTGGCAATCTTATTCATTTATACTGATTATTCTTATTTCTCTCTTCCACTAGAGAGCTCAAGGTAAGAATAGTTGTGCTCCTACTTATCTTCTGTTTTATACTCACATATTGCAAGTGTGAACAATAGAGCCATGGGCTATTAATGAGAGTTTCATGACTGAGAAGTGATTTGAATGTGGTTTACTGTCAGCCTTGTAAGGTAGTCCAGACAAGAAGCACACCCAGAAGTACTAGCTTTAACTTTATAGTAAAGGTTACATTAACAGAATTTTGCAAGTCTGAAAGTACATCTCCCCCCCCACCTTGCCTTTACAGTTCGAGACACCAGAGAGGGTCCTTTCTGAAACATTTACCACACCTCCATTCCTTCTGTGGACTCAGCTGCTGCTTGTCTGACCATTGCCTAGTCTGCCATTCTTTCTCCTGTCTCTCATGGTCATTCCTACATACCATTATAATTACCTTTTCGTACTCTGATCCCAGCTTTCCCCTACCTGGTACCCTCTTGGGAAATGCTGCTCTGGGTTTATATTATGCTCTCCATAGCTTATTGGTAATCAGAAATAGATGGTTTATAGCATTGCTACTCAACATTGGCAACTCAAATAGCTGACTGAGGAATTCTGGGAGTTGAAGTCCACGCATCTTCAAGTTGCCAAGGTTGAGAAACACTGGACTTTAGCCTGTGGGTCACATGCAATTGTGATTTTCTGTTTTATCTAAAGTGCAGTTCTCAGTGCACCTACTTTGTACCTTCAAAAATTCTAAGGTCTCAAAAATGTAAAAAAAAAAAAGCCCTCTGGCCTCTCACCATATCACCAGTACATCCTCAGAGACCAAAGAAAAACATGAATTGGAAAGTGCAGCTTCTGCCTCTAAACGGCATGTTAGGGATAACATTGTTTACCCTAACTGGTTTGGGTAAAAATAATAAATAAGTTATCATGGTTTGTTGGTTAAAGTGTGTGTAACTTTAACTACAAGAATGTAATTAAGGGTGTGGTTGTAAAAGCACCATAAAAGAAGCAAGTCAATTGCAGCTCGCTCTCTCTGGCTTAATGATCCCTAATTACTGGATGGATTGATGACTGCGTTTTACCTTACTGGAACGGAGGAGAGAAAGGAGTGTTGATTTCTCAATGGAGAGAAGAGATAATACGGACTGATTTATTGTAAGTGAACTGACATTGGCTATTCAACACGGACTTTGCAAATTGAATATCCCCGACTGGACTGACTGAAATGATACATGACTAATGGACAGTTTATTTTGACTATGCTATAATTCCTAATGGAATAAACTATATTTTTGATAGCACAAGCGTATCTGTTTTTTTACTGCATGTTAACTAAAATACAAACTTATCTCACACATTTACCTGTCTGCCTATCTGACTACGCTACACATTCTGTTTAGTTTGTTTTCCTTAACACTCGTTGGGGAATTCAGGCTTAACACGGCATATGTATCATTATAGAAGCCATTAATTCTGTACTTAATTGTGCATTGATGATTAACATTAAATCTTCCTCCCCTTCCTCCCTAATATAACAACTTATTCTAGATTCACATTGCTAGCAGATATGCCTACTCTTCTGCAGCAGTCACCTCTGACTAAATTTATGTAGGTTAGGAGCACTCTTTCTCATACAAATTACATTCATTCTGGCACACTTTTTGTTTTGTTTTGTTTTATGGAAAAAGTATTCAGTTTTTCATGGGGCTCCATTTGAAATATAATTTTAAATTCCAGTTAAAAAAATTCAATCCATTATTTTTAAAAAATAATAGTGGTGCTATGTAACTTTGTCCTCTCCTGTTGAATCTTGGGGATATTAGATAAAATAGATAGGATTTATATAGTTTTTGATAAATAAATAGATAAGAGATATGAAAATTAGAGCCTATGTTAGATGAGATACAGAGAAGAAGCTTTAGTGAGAAATTTGAGTATACTTAGAAAAATACAATTCTCCAATGCTGTAAGGAAAATTTGACAAAATTTACGCTTCCTTCCTCTATTAACAAGGTCGCAAAACTTTTTAAAAATAGCAATGGATTATGAACACAGAAAAAATCAGAAAGTTAGTTTAAAAGGGCAGTCCCACGAGACTTTAATTTAAATTGAGAGTGAAGGCAATCTCAATTTAAGCATAATAGTATAACTTCCACTCCCATCACTGAATAAAACAACAATTTAATGTTAGTATTCCTTTGTCATTTTGTTAAAAAATAAATAAGTAATCTCTTCAAGAAGTTCCCTAGCTGAATAGTGCTCACTCTTCAACTATGGCTTTACAAGTTATAGAGATGTTACGAAGCACAGCACTCAGAGGAGGTATTTTTGCGACAAATTAGTCGTGGAAAACAAAAATCCATATATATGATATGTGCTGATACAGTTTTGAGCCATAGGTGTTTAGTGGTGGGTTTCCCTTTGAAAATTCCTTTGAAATTAGTTTGTGATTATTGAAATGCACATAGACATGCTTAGCTAAGATAGTAACCTGGATCCACCAGGATGTGGACTGGCCCATCTTGTGTAATGCCAGCAGGTGACGGAACTCGTGTAAAATGATCATCCAAAGAGAACAAATAGAGATTCTTGAATTAAACCTCACCTAGTAAATCTTTACCCATCATACAACCCAAATGGACTTTTCTTATTAATACAATGACAACCCCAAGAAACTTTATTGATTAGTCATCTGACCATATCAATATAAAATCAATACATAAAAAACAGTAGGACATACAGTATTCATAACAAATCACACATACAGTTAACCCCAATCTGTTCTAGGTTGTCTGTTCTCTTTGAAATGGCCTTTGATATAAAAATTGCACCTTTGCTAGCAATATACAGTATATGCAAGACATAAGGTATCCCAGTATTTTTTAGTTTTTAAATAAGGATCTAAATTAAGCAGTCCTTTCTGCAGAATATAGTTTGCAATCAAACAGGACATGTGCAATGTCTTCAACAGCTGGTGCATCACAGATACACAGTCTGTAATCTCCTTGTTCAAAACTCCTGGATTCATGCCTCAACACATACTTCAAGTTCAATGGGAAAATCTATAAGCAAATACAAGGTACCCCAATGGGATCACCCATATCAAGTCTAATAGCAGAATCAGTCATGCAACAACTCGAATCCATAGCTCTACCCACCATCCAGCCAAAATTCTGGACATGCTACATCGATGACACCTTCATCATCAGCAAACGCTCTCAAATTGAAGAAACACACCACCTACTCTATAACATATTCCCTGGGATCAAATTCACACATGAAGAGGAAACAGACAACAGACTCCCATTCCTCAACGTTGACATAAGAAGACTAGACAACGGAGAACTAGAAACACATGTCTACCGCAAACCTACACACACAGACCAGATCCTCAGCTTTGCAAGCAACTACCCCACCGCACACAAAAGAAGCTGTGTCCAAACCCTGTTCAGAAGGGCCAGGACGCACTGCAGCACCACAACACTAAGAAAAGCGGAAGAGAAATGGCTGCTCGATGTCTTTCTCCGTAATGGCTATCCAAATAACTTCATATTCCGACACACAGCACCCAAACCACAACACACCACACAGCCAACCACTACGCAAAAACTAACCCTACCGTACACAAAAGGGGTGTCGGAAATGGTAGCCAGAATCCTCCAACCCCTAGGAATAACAATAGCTCACAAACCCACAGCCACACTCCGCCAGGAATTATCCAGAACCAAAAACAAAATACAGAAGGATGAAAGAAACAATGTAATCTACAAAATCAACTGTAACCATTGTGACCAATTCTATGTGGGACAAACATCACGTCAATTAAAAACCAGGAACCATGAACACTGGCTGGCAGTCAAATGCCATGATCCCAAATCCTTAATCTCTACCCATATGGACACCAAACAGCACCAGTTCATTTGGAGCAACACAAAAATTATTGGCCATGCTACCACCCACCATGCTCATGAGTTCATCGAAGCCTGGCACTCCACAAGCAATTCTATCAACTGTCATGGCCCCATTGGAGCCTGGGTCTGAGGACAAGACAGAGCCAGAGCCGATGGAGGAGGATGACGTGGCCTCATTGGTCCCAGAGGAACAACCAGAGAAGCAAGATGAGGCAGCCCCGGGTCCCTCAGGACTTGGAAGGGTTGCCAGCGACACAGAGAGGGCACAGGATGACCAAGCAAGATGAGAGGAGAGGGAAAGTGTAGGCAGTGGAGCAGAGGAGCAACAGAGCTCCTGAGAAGAACACTTGCTTCCTGATCCTTGAGCACAGAGAATGGAGAGGAGGCAGGATCAGCGCAGGGCAAACAGACGACTTGGGAGGAGGGCACCCTGCCCCTTGTCAGAAGGCTCACCTGGGGAATAAGATTTAAAGAGACACCATGGGGAGGGGTACTTTTCGGGAACAAGCGTTGCCTTTTTCCAGCCACACTTGCAGTTACCAACATCTTGCCACTTTGTCTAGCCTTGTTTTGCCTGGGTTCGACTTGCCTTGCTTTGCCTAGCCTGGTCATGGGCAAGTACTCAGCGACACAGCTCTGCTTCGGGTTGTGCTGCAGCCCCAGTGACCCCTTTGTGCAATGAAGACTCCCTGGAACCAAGTTTCCTGAACCCTGGCTGCTCTCAGAACTGGTTGCTCCTCTGGACTCACAGCAGCCAGGAACTAGTGGAGGGGTGTGTTTGTGTGCGTGTGTGTTTGGAGCATTGCTCTTGGACTTACAGTGAACTGTGGGAACTTTGGGGGGGAAAGTTGGAGCAATGAAAGGGAGTTAAGCCTGCACTCTGGCTGTGTTGCTTTCATGCCCATCCCGGGGTCACATCACATCAACAGACACATTGACCTACAACCAGCCTACAAACCCCTCAGAATCCAATTCAACCACACAGCCAACCAGAGACATCACCAACCTCAACCAACCCACAAAAGCACCCCCCCAGCAGTTCACCTCCCAATGACCCTGACCTGTAATCTTACCACAAGACCCATAACAACTCACTGATGACCCACAGCTGAGCCATCATGAGACCCTCACTTGACACACCCACACCTGAAGCCCTTATAAACAGAAGAACACTGACACTGACATCCCCTAAACTCTGCTGAAGACTTTACCTAGCCTGGTAATGCAATGTTTGTAAACCAACCCACAAGCTTGGAGAATGAACCCTTACCCTATACCCGAGCTACAGATATTCACCACTACTGCAAAGTTCTTCTAAGATGTTGAAACATATAAGTTGTAAAATACTTTTCTGTCTGGGAAGCAGATTTGTGTTGAGCCAACCACTTCACAGACTTAACATATTTAAGGAATGCAATAACATCTTAGGCAGTCACATCTGTTAGGAATGATAGTCACCTAACAGTTGGGTTGGCAATGTATAAACCAGGATAGTCATTTAATACTGTTGTATCTTTAAGAGAATGTTGTAACTGTGATTAGCTGAGGTTCCTCCGACGGCCATAAGTTGGAGCCAGAAACCTGGTTTGCTTTCTTCTTGCATTTTCCTTGTTGCCTTTTGCCTGAACTTCGTTCTGCTTGGATTGCTGTGAGTCTTGCAAACTGTTCACAAACTCCGTTTACTGAACTTTGTTTATGATACTGGACTTTGTTTTTGGATTATCCCTGGACTGATTGTATTGAATACCACCTGCTTTAACTGTGTATGATTTGGACTGTTCGTTGGACTTTGTTTACCCATTTACTGGAAGTAAAACCTACATTTTACTATTCAGTGTATCTGTATGCTGGTTGCGTGTTATTCAACACCACTCTCACTACGTTTCCCTGAGTGCACTCATTCTCCTAACGGGGAATACCTCAACAACATCACTTTGTTTTAACCTTTTATTGGGCTTCAGATATGATTGGACTGGGAATTGGATAAAGAATCCATATTGTGTGATGGCATTTGAAAGTTGGGCAACCCATGTGCAAAGAGGCATATTAAGGATCTGCTCTTTGAAATTACAGCTTGGGTAATTGTCTGGGTCCATAAATAAGATCTTCAACCAATACTTGAATACTTTAATTACTATATTATTTTGTACAGGGGGTATATCCAACTCTGCCTTACTGCTGGAATTGGTATAGATTTGTCCATCCCCAAGATATATTTCAAAAATTCAAAACAGTTCTTATCTATAATAATGTGGCTATTTAACTGTCTAAGCTACTTAAGAAGTAAATGTTGTAGGCAGAAAAATTAAAAAATAGATCCCCCGGGCTGTCCATTTTCTATAAGATATCTTAATTTTTTAGTCCATTGGTCCTGCCAAATACAGTATGTTATATTCATGTACTGGATTCCCTGAACTTTTCAGGAGCATAACATCTTCCAGAGTAGACTTAACCTTTGGCTTTTTAATAACCAACATTAACCCTTCCATATCTGGGTTTAACATCAGCTTGTTTACCTTCACTCAGACTGATGTTCAATTTAGGCAATCAGCTATTTTTCTGGTGCTTGAATAGCAAGAAAGGAGAAAACATGTTGAAAGTTCATTACAAAATGGATTATGTCTTCTAGCAGTTTTTGAAAAAATGGAACTCTGTCACATGACAGTGGTCTAAGTGCTGATCATACTTCATCACCACTGCAACTGAGTCTATCCATTTTGGTACTGGTTGTTTTCTTCTCCTCTTTCCTTTCACCTTTCCCACCATTAGAGCCTTTTCCGTAGAGTTGGGTTTTCACATAATGTGTTTGAAGAAGGATAATTTGACTCTGGTTATTTGTGCTTCGAGTAAGGACTCTGGGTTGATTTGTTCAATGAACCATCAGTTTGTTTTCTCGGCTGTCCATGATATTTTCAGGAGTCTTCTCCAACATCAAAGTTTAAAACCATCAATATTCTTCTTATCCTGCTTCATTAAAAGTTCAACTTTCACTTCCATAGAATGTCACAGGAAATACCATGGCTTATATAATTATAATTATAAAATTATAATTTTTTATTTTATTCAAAAAATTAAAATACAAAATCTAAAGGAAAAAATTTAAAGACAAAACTCAAAACTAGACAAAAACCTTAAAATGTGAATTAAAAAGACAAAGAACAAAAACACATATCCCCCCCCCCCCCCCCCGTGGACTTCCGGCTGACGTCACAGCGAGATCGGACATGAGCGGGTCTCCGCGCTCCCATGCCAAGTTCTCCCCATTGGAGGGCTCCGAAAGGAGCTAAAGCCACCCTGTAGGGGTGATGTAGAAAAGAGGGGCGCCCTGCAGGTTGTGGAGAGCAGCAACTCTTCTGCTTGACCCAGGGCTTCTTCCCTCTCATCCACGATGAGAAGAAGCTGGGACAGCCGAGGCAACAAAGAAAGTGCAGGAGTGGTGTCGATGAACAGTGACTGGAGCTGGGTGAAATGATTCTTTTTTTAGACCCTAACTTTAAAAGGAAAAAAAAAAGAGAAGAAAATCCAGGAAAATAGACTCTTAGAACTATTTGTTAAAGCGGCAAACAATCCTAGAAAAAAAATCCTAGACCCCCCCAAAAAAGGAACTAAGGGGAGAAAAGCTAAAGACCTTTTAAAACATAGCAAATTGGACTTTCAAACTGGGTAGCCGTTGTTTTGGAAAGGCATTATAAATTGCTGGAACTATCTACTTGAATAGCCGACTTTGCTTTCATAAATTGAATTAAAATTGGATTAATCTGTCAGACTTGAAACAATGCTGAAACCTAAGCTGAGGGTGCCATCTACTGGTGAATGGAAACTATACCATACCCCTACAAGCCTGGGAAATTTTCTGATAAGAGAAATAAACAACATTCATCTGGAGCAGGGGTCGCCAACCTTTTGGACCTCAGGGACCACCAAACTCATAATTTTAAATCCCAGGGACCACTAAGCGGTTCTGTGGGCGTGGCCTAATTTGTGGGTGTGGCTTGGTGGTCATGTGACTGGCTGGGCGTGGCTCGTATGTAAATATTATAAATATTTATATAAATATTGAATTTTTTATATAAAAAAGCAACTTTTACCCAAAATCAGGCAAAGCAGGCAGGCAGATTGAGTTGCTCACAGAATCACAGATTCATTCAGAGATCTATCTATCTGTCATTGGCTAGCTCAGTCTGTCACATAAAATTTGCTTGCTGTGAGTCTGCACTGAATAATAGAACCTTCAGTCCTAAGGAAGGTTCGGCTGTGCTTAAAAGCAGAGCCGAAGATCTAAAGACTAGCTAGAAAACAAGATATCCAACAATTTCCTGCTTCCTAGCTAATCTAAATCTCCCGGCACAGCAGATCAGCTGATGGTCGGAAAAAGGAAAAAATAGCAACTTAGCAGGCAAGTTTGCCAGGTAAGGAGTGAGTGGGCAGGGAGGGTTCCCGCGGGCCATGTGGGCAGCGCAGCTTTGTGTTTCTGCGCAGCCTGGATTAATTGCTTTGGGGGGGTGCTCTGGGGGTGACATTTCTCTGTGGCCCAACAAAATTTTCTCGGCCCACGGCCCACCGGTTGGCAACCGCTAATCTGGAGGACTGTGATGATACTTACTGTTCTATAACTATCTACTTAATGATTACTGGAAACTATTGTGAGAATAAGGAAGACTCTTAAGTAAAGTAAAGTGACTTTTGATTTTTGGAAAGCTGCCTGGACTACCTAAATGGAACTGATTAATAATCCTGAGATGTAAACGATGCTATAGAGCTCTGCACACCAGAACAACTAGACACAAGGACAGTTTTTTCCTGAACGCCATCACTCTGCTAAACAAATAATTCCCTCAACACTGTCCAACTATTTACAAAGTCTGCATTACTATTACTATTAATCTTCTCATCAGTCCTTATCGCCCATCCCCTCCCACTTGTGACTGTATGACTGTAACTTTGTTGTTTGTATCATTATGATTTATATTGACTGTTTCCTAGTATGATTTGATTGCTTATTGTACCCTATGTATATTATTAAGTGTTGTACCTTATGATTCTTGACTCTTGACAAATGTATCTTTTCTTTTATGTACACTGAAAGCATTTGCACCAAGACAAATTCCTTTTGTGTCCAATCACACTTGGCCAATAAAGAATTCTATTCTATTCTATTCTATTCTATTCTATTCTATTCTATTCTATTCTATTCTATTCTATTCTATCCTATCCTATCCTATCCTATCCTATCCTATCCTATCCTATCTAAAGAACTATGATTATTGAACTTTCTGAGGAGCAACGTTAGACTTCAATATATTGTTTTTGGACTATTGTGTAAGAGCGGGACTTACTAAAATAAGACAAGATGCTCCACCATGGGGAAAGGAGTGAGATTTCAAAAGAAATGGCATTGATGTTTCAAATCATCATACTATGACAAAGAATCACAGAGAGATATAAAACCTATTGCAAGACATAAATGGGAAAATAGAAAATATCCTACAACTGATAATGAATGAAAATCAAAGAGTCCAGGAAAGAGAGGAGACAAGAGAAAGAATGGAGGAAAAGGTAGAACAGACAAATCAGCAAATAAAGCAAGATGAGAAGGAGAAGACGATAAAGATAATAATGACTGATGAAATAAACCAAGGGAAAAGTACTTTAAGAGATTTTAAAATGGAATCGGATAAGCTGGAAGATACGTTTGAAAGGGAGAAAGGGGCTTGGGTGGATACTCTGAAGACCTGGAAACTTAGGAGGATAGAGATGGGAGAAATATTCAGACTGAATGGTGAAGACACAGATGTTGATAGAGACAAAGATCCAGGAGAGGAGTATGGGAGGCAAGCTAAAAAACGAATAAGAATTGAAGTATTAAAATGGACGAGAGATGATGGATAGAAAGGATTTTTTTCCTAATATAATGATGGCCTAATTAAAAACTAGAATAGAGGTAGAAATACACACTTTTATATAAAGCAATAGTTAGATGGAAAGATTGGAGGTTGAAAGATGGTATTATTACGTATGTTTAAATAATATGATGATTGGTACTAGAATGGCGTATTGAAACATTGAATAGCCAAATAATGAAGGACTATGTCTTAATATAAACATGTGTTTTAACACTAGGATTAGTAATGGTGGCCTGACTAGAAGCTAGTATAGAGGTAGAAATAAGAAATAGGGGGAATATTAGCATATATAATTTTTATGTAATAGAATATAAGCAATAAATAGATGGAAAGATTAGAGGTTGAAAGATGATATTACTATGTATGCTTAAATATTATCATTGGCATTAAAATGGAACATTGAAATATTGAATAACTACTTTAAAGCAAACATGTATGTTAATACTAGGATTACATAAGTTTGATCAATGTAACAAAGATTATTAATATTATTATTGCTACTTGTATCAAAATGAATTATACCCAGAGGCCACACTGTTCATGTATTTATATTGATGTATATTTAAAAATAAAAATCCAGTATAACTTAAAAGAAAAAACACATACCCCCCCCCCCCAGTTGAACATTGACAAATATATTGCAACAATAGCTTCCCCCCTTGCAAAACAGGTCCAAAATTTATAAACTTCTACATCTATTTGCAACCCAATTTCACCTGTCATACATTGTTATACTGTATATCAAGAAAAAATAGTTAACAGGTTAATCAACAGCAAAGTTAAAGTTCAAGGCCCTCTCTTAACGATCTGTTACTGTAATTTACTTGTAGAAAGTCTACAACAATTTTTTTTTAGTTTGTTCAAAATTTCAAAAAAAATTAAAAAAGAGAAACATGTTCTCACATTTTGCAGCGTTGTTGTAACAGTGTACATATCCATTGGTGTCAATTAAATTCATTTACTACAAATATATCTATAGCTTATATACATATATACGTATCTATATACACATTCGTCCTTTTGCCTATTTTTCTCTAGAATTTCTTTAATCGTTTTAATTAAACATCTTTACTTCCTTTTTACTCAACCATTTGTACCATATATTCCATATTATAAAGAAATCTCCTTCTTCCTTATTTTTTAATAGCATGGTTAATCTAATCATTTCTGTGCATTGGTGAATTTTGTTGACTACTGCCAGGTATGTGGGTCTGTTGTCGATTTCCAGTTTTTGGCAAAAGCTATCCTTGCTGCTGTAATAATGTGTAATATTAAATGCTGATACTTCTTGTCCCATGTCGGTTCTGACATTCCCAATAGAAAGGTCTCTAGGTTAAACTTAATCTTTTGTTTTGTCAACTCTTCTAGCCATGCCTGGATCTTAAGCCAATATTTTCGCGCTTGGGGACACCTCCACCACATGTGAAAATACGTTCCCTGGCTATGATGGCACTTCCAACATTTAGCTGACAAATTGGGAGACATTCTAGCTAATCTCGCTGGTGGCAGATGCCAGCGATAAAATATTTTGTAAATATTTTCCTTGTAGGAGACTGATAACATTAGTTTATAATTAGTTTACCATATTTGTTCCCATTGTTCTAAATCAATATTATGGCCACAATTTTTGCCCCATGTTATCATATTCTCCTTAACCGTTTCCTCTTCCATTTTAAATTCCAGTAAGCAGTTGTACATTTTAGTAATCATTTTTTCACCTCCTTGTAATATTTTATCTAATTCCTGAACTGTGTTATAAAAACCAAATTGTTCCTTTTTTGTATCTTGTTTGAATTTGAACGTAAGGCCACCACCCTATTTCAATTCCTTGTGTTTTTAGTTGTGTCTGTGTTTTCAGGTCACCTTCATCCGTTATAAGTTCTTTATATTTTATTGTTTTATTCAAATCCATAGCATTGGGATACATTAGTGCCTCCATTGGAGATAACCAGAGAGATATTTTCACATAGTGGTTTCTTTTAATTCTTTCCCATACCTGTAGCAGGGCATCTCTTATCCAGTGTCCTTGAAAATAACTATGACTTCTGTTTTTTCCATCCCAAAGAAACGTGTGCCAGCCAAGCTGTAAATCAAAGCCTTCTAACGTCAATATTCTTTTGTCTGCCAGGTTAATCCAGTCTTTAATCCAAGGACTAGCTGCAGCCTGATAGTATAACTCAAAGTCTGGGAGAGCCAATCCTCCCTTACTTCTACTATCCTGCATTAATTTATATTTTACTCTGACTTTTTTCTTTTGCCAGGTAAATTTGGCAATTCTTTTGTTCAGGTCTTTGAAAAAAAATTTCCCTAGTTTGACTGGCACAGTTTGGAATAGATACAGTAATTTTGGTAACACATTTGTTTTAATGGTCGCTATCCTTCCCATCCAAGAGAGTTGTAAATTTGCCCATCTAAGTCTTTCTGTATCTGGTCTATCAATTTGTCGTAATTATCAGTCTTTATTGTGGAGCATTTCGCTGTGAGCCAAATTCCCAAATATTTTATTCTTTTCATTATCTGGATCCCTAGTTCCTTTGTCAGTTCCTCATTTTGCCTTTTAGTACAATTTTTGGTTATTATCTTGGTCTTTTCTTTATTGATTTTGAGTCCTGCTACTTTGCTGAATGCATTAAATTTTTGCATTAAATTTTTGCTTGACTCTTTTGGGTCTTCCATTATGAAGACCATGTCATCAGCGAATGCTTGCAGTTTGTATGTTTCTTGTTTGATAGTCAATCCTTGAATATTTTGGTTTTTCCTTATCTGGGTCAACAATACCTCCGTTGATAGTATGTATAGTAATGGGGCAAGCGGACATC
The DNA here is from genome assembly GCF_900518725.1 of Notechis scutatus. The sequence continues at coordinate 38,712 of NW_020717426.1, read as the reverse complement.
CCTGTCTCACTCCTTTGTTTATTTTTATATTGTTTGTGGTTTCTCCATTGATCACTACTTTTGCGTTTTGTGTAGAGTATATTGTTTTAATTAGTCCTATAAATTTTTCATCAAATTTCATCCTAGATAATTGTTCAATCAAGAATTATCAAACACCTTTTTTCTCCTGCTCTTTCTTTAATTTGTGCAAGAGCCATCTCCCAGGCTTGTTCGCGTTCTCAAAATAATGTTGTTTAACTAATTTCAATTTCTGGCCATTTCTTCTTGGAGACTTAAATTTATTTCATGTTTAGTCAGGTTTAATTCTTTTTCGATAGATTCATTGCATGGGTCTTTTTGCAATTTGGCTTCCAAGTTTTCCAGTTTCTCTTGTCTCGCAATCTGTTGGTTTTTCCTGTCTTTTTTTTTTTTTTTTTGCTGCAAATGCTATTGTCAGACCCCCTCAAGTAGGCCTTCATTGTATCCCATAAGTTTTGGATTGTTGTATGTTCATTCATATTAATTTCAAGAAATATCTTCAATTCCTTATTTATCATTTGGGTGTATTCTTTGTCTCTCAGTAAACTCTTATTAAACATCCATCTACCTATCTTTTTCTTTCCTCTCCAAACCAATTTAATTGGATTATGGTTGGCCCAAGTGTTTGGCAATATTTCTGTTTTTTCCAATAATTCCGAGTCCATCCATATCATGTCGATCCTGGACCAGGATTTGTGTGGGTTGGAAAAGAAGGTAAATTGACTTTTAGATTTGTTTAATTCCCTCCATGCATCTTTTAAGTTCATTTCATGGGCTAATTTGTCAAATGTTATTGGGAGTATTCTCTTTTTTATTGTTTTTACTACTTTTGTAATCCTTTTCTATACTTGACACCACGTTGTAATCCCCTGCTATGCATATGTTAGCTAATTCGGTCTCTATGATTTTATAATGGAGCTTATGATAAAATGCCTTTTGGTTGGTGTTTGGAGCATAAATTGCTGCCAATAGTATCTTTTTTTGTTCTATTCTTATCTCTATAAGAAGTATCCTTCCATCATCATCATTATATATTACTTTTGAGTTTAACCAATTCTTGACTTACACCGCAACACCTCTCTTCTTTTGATTTGTCAGGGCCAGATGTAATTTATCCAATTGGGGGCTTCTAATAAGTATCCATGTTGTTTTGAAATATGTACTTCTTGTAAACATGTGATGTCTGCATTTTGCTTTATAAGTTTTGTAAACATTTGTTTCCTTTTAGATAACGAATTTAGTCCATTTATATTTAGAGATAGTACGGTAGTCCCTCCGTCCATTTTATTGTTGGTACTCTACGACTCTTGTTCTCAATTCTCTCTGCAGTCAGTTGTTTTCTTCCTCTTCCCGATTCTTCTGTTCTCTTCTTTCCCTTTCTGTTTCCTGATCCTCCGATGTTATCTCCTCTTGACTTCTACTCTCCGTTTCTTCCTTGCTTTCTTGTTCTTCCTCTGTTCTCAAGTACCGTCCATAAAACTCGTGTGCCTTATCGAGAGAATTGATTTTAAATTTCTTCTCCTGCCATGATATCAGTAGTCCCTCTGGAGTTAGCCATCTAAATGGTATGTTGTTTTTGATCAGTTGTGTTGAGAGGAATTGATAGTTCCTCCTCTGTTCTCTCACCCTCCTCGGTATATGTTTTAAGGTCACCACTGCGTGGCCTTTGTATATCAGTGGCTCATCCCTCGTTCGTCCATACAACAGATCTCTAGTAGTTTTCTTTGCAAAGCGTACGTGGACCTCCCTTGGTAACTTATGTCTACGTGCATAATGTGTTTGCACCCGGTAGACCTCATCCAAATCATTCATTATCTCCATCTTATCTTTCTGGAGGGCTTCTGCAATTAGCTCTGCTATAAGAGGTCGTAGATCTTCTTTCCTATCCTCAACAATGTTCTGGAATCTGAGGAAGAACACCGCTTTTTCCAGCTCTAGATGAACCACTGCATCTTGGAGTTCACAGTAAAGGATTTTCCAATTTTGTTCAGTCTCTTCAAGTTTCTTTTCGATATTCTCCGTTCTAAGTTCCATAGTCATCAATTTCTGTTAGTTTCTCGCTACTGTCTCTTGGATTGTTCCAAATTTATCATCCAGTTTCTGAATATCTGCTTTCACTTCTGCTATATAGTTCTTCATTTCACTTTTCAGTTCTTCCTGGTTTCTGGCTATAAGTTCTTGTGTTCTTACCATCATTTCTTGCATCATTGCGAGGGACGACTGTACTGCTTGTAATGTTGGAGTAGGTGTTAATTTTTCTGCCCCCAACATTGAGTCCAAGGATCTTTGTCCTGCAGGCAAGGGTATTCTCGTTGTCATCTTTTTTCCAACTTTTGTAGTTATTGTTGTTGTCATTCTCAATACTCTCAAGAGATCTTTCCAATCTACCATTCACAGATATGTTTAAGAGCTACCTCTCACTTTCTACTGTACTCTGCATTCTATCCTCTTATTTCACTCTTTTTCTACTATATCCCTTAAATTAAGCTACATATTTTTAGGCTAATCAACAATACATACTGGCTTCCTAGCATAGTTTTACAATTAACTTTCAATTCTACAATATAAATTCTATCTTCAAATCTGTTCTAGCAATCAGCAATTCATAAGCAATAATCAAGAGTTCCTTAATTAATTAGTAGAAAAATCAAATAAGCACTTAATCAGCAATTAATCAGCAATAATAGACCCTCTGGATTATTCACTTGTTTGTAAATATCTATTTTATAAGTACAGAATTTTAATACAATCTATATGCTTCATTTTTTAAAGTTTTTTATTTTTATCACAACAACAAAAACAAACATAAAACCTTCTTTCTGTTCCACAGTGTGTAAGTTGAGGACATATTTCTTCGTGCACAAAATAATATCATACATATTTAACTTGTATATATTTATAATCTTATCAATATTTTATATCACATATGTCACGTATTCTATTATCCTTAACTTTTAAGTCCTTGACTTTCAGTAATATATTTCAAGTTCATTTTCTTACTCTAACTCCTCTATTTATTAGTAACAATATGTTATACTACACTTATATAATTCAATTCTTTACTCTTCTATCCAACCATTCATGAAATAGATTCCAAATTTTATAATAATCTTTTTCTTCTTGTTCTCTAATTGCCATTATTAATCTACTCATTTCTGCATGTTCCATTATTTTCTTAATTATTTCCTCTTCTTTCGGGATTTTTTCATTTCTCCAATTTTGTGCAAATACAATCCTAGCTGCTATTAAAATATTAATAATCAAATATGTTATTTCTTTGTTATAACCCTCAGGCAAAATTCCCAATAAAAATGTCTCTGGTTTTAAGTCTATAGGTTGTTTTATCATCTTCTCCAGCCACATGTGTATTTTAGCCCAATACTTTTTAGTCTCTGTGCATGTCCACCACATGTGGTAATATGATCCTGGTAACTTCTGACATTTCCAACACTTCGCCGACTTATCTTCAGATATCTTAGCAATTCTCATTGGGGATAGATGCCACCTGTAAAACATCTTACACAAATTCTCTTTATAGGCCATTGACATAGTTAATTTATAATTTCTAGACCATAATATCTGCCATTTATCAAGATCTATTCCATATCCAAAATTTTTCCCCCACGCAATCATTGTTTCTTTTACTTGTTCATCCTCTAACTTCACTCCTAATAGATAACCATATAGTTTTTTAATCAACTTCTCATGACTGCCTGTTAGGATTTTATCTAATTCCGTCAATTCCTTATAAAACCCAGTCATCTTAATGTCTTTTTCATACCTTGTGTGTATTTGCAAATACGAATACCAATTTATATTTATCCCTTGTAAGTCAAATTCTTGCTTTGTTTTGAGTTTACCCTTTTCGTTTAAAATTTCATCATATCTAATTATGTGTTCCTTTTTAAATACCTGTGGGTATGAAAAGGCTTCTAAAGTTGATAACCAGACTGGTATTTTCAAATAATGATAGTCTCTTATTTTTTCCCATACTGTTAATGAAGCATCTCTAATATAATGTCTCCTAAAATATCCATGTGCCTTACTTTCTTTATACCATAAAAATGCATGCCAACCCAATTGTAAATCATGTCCTTCTAACATTAGTAATCTGGCATTTTTCAATACAATCCATTCCTTCTTCCACATCAGTATTGTTGCCTGATAGTATAATTCCCAATTGAGTAATCCAAAACCCCCTCTCAACCTTGCTTCCTGTAGTAATTTTATCTTGATTCTTGCCTTTTCCCCCCGCCAAATAAATTTCATCATCATTTTATTTAAATCTTCAAAATATTTTTTTTTCAGTCTTATTGGAATCGTTTGGAATAGATACAATATTTTTGGCAGTATGTTCATTTTAATTGTCACTATGTAGCAGAAAATCTTGCTTCCAAATCAGGACACAAGACCACAAAAGGTTGGAGAATACAGGTTTTATTTGTGCACAAGGTTCAGAGCATTAGCATGGCAAATTCTGAACCCCCAACTCTTCCTGAGACATTACTTTTATACATATCATGACCTCAGACTAAGCCGGGGCGTTCCTTCTGTTACATTTTACCATAAAAGGAGAATAATATATGTATTTTTATAAAGGAAATATAGAGGAAATGAGAAGTACAATTTTTGATTACTCAGTTATCTTACAGCATCTATTTTCCATGTCCACCCTTGTTTACAGTAACGTGGTTACTTCCAGTTCCTTACTTCAGCAGTTTCGTGGCTTTTCACAATATTTTTACAAGAAGCAAAGCTTGGGGTCAGGGGATTTCTGATAAACATAAAAGTGCTTTATGTGTATATATTTTTTTTTTTTTGAAAACAATTTTATTGATTTTCTACAAACAAACAAGACAAACAAAACATTAAAACATCAACTCTCTTATGTACATACAGTGTGTCGGTTGGTTCATCAGTTTTGTGCATTCATTTCGTAGTCTCAATTACAGTTATGTTACATAACAACTCATATTGTCAATCCAAACTTATATATCCTAATATCGCTATTAAAAAAATCATTTGACTATACTTTTAATCATTCATGCTTTATGAGATAACAATACTTTAAACAGTTTATTCTATAACACATCATATAATCATACCAAATCTATCCTAGAAACACTTTATAGATATAATGTCAAATAACAAAGGCGAAAAAAAAGATAAAGGTATTCCTTGCTGTCTAACATTCTAAATATTCTATTATCGT
>NW_020717426.1:18028-28482 GCF_900518725.1 Notechis scutatus | reverse complement strand
CACCTCAACATCCCACTTTTATCTTGTTCAACCACTGTTAATCTGCTATCAATATTTTGACATCCCTTTAACAAACGCCGCTCATACAGTTTTGTCAAAAAAAAAATCTCACAGATTTCTTCTTATATTCAGAGTGTCCTTTCAAAACTCAGCAAATTAACAAAAAAAAAGAAGTTTCTCACCCAGCCAACACACTTCACTTTCAGCTTCTTCCTTTCCGGAGCTGTCCCGACTTCAGCAGCTATGGGGGCTGCCTCTCCGCCGCCAGCAAAAGGACTTCTCCCGTATCAAACCAGGGACTTTGCGATGTCCCTGGGATCCAGGGAATGTGCCCTTCACGATTACCGTCTCTACGGGACGGTTTAGGTCCGTTAGGACCGACCAGGGGCGAAAATATCAGCTGCGATCTCGGAGCCCCGAGATTGCAGCTGTATCGCTGAGCCGAAGCTCCGCCTTCTCCTGTATATTTTCAACTGCTTCAGCTATTCTACCTATTAAGGATAGTTGTAGATTTTTCCATTTTTCTAGATCTATCACAATCCGTTGTAATAATCTGTTATAGTTATTTTCTTTAAGTGTTCCACATCTAGCTGTCATTTGTATCCCTAAGTATTTCACTTTTTTTGTAATTTGAATATTTAATTTGTCCATTAGTCTTTTCTTTTGTTTTTCTGTCATATTTTTCCCCCCCAAAATTTTTTTCTTTGTTTATTTTCAGTCCTGCTACTTCGCCAAACTCCTCTATTTCTCTAATCAACTTTGGGCCTGTTTCCAATGGTTCTTCCAATATAAAAACCAAATCATCTGCGAATGCTTGTAATTTATACTCTTCATTTTTTATTTTCATTCCCTTTATTTCTCCATTTTTCTAATATTTCTATTCAAGACTTCCAATGTCAATACAAATAATGGTGGGGATAACAGACAGCCTTGTCTAGTTCCTTTTAAAATATTGAAGTTTTCTGTCAATTCTCCATTTATCATTACTCTTGCTTTTTTGCTTATTATATATCACTTTTAATGCATTCGTATACCTGTCTCCAAAACCCATCTCCTCCAATTGCATCAACATAAACTGCCAATTCACATTATCAAACGCTTTCTGTGCATCTAAAAACACTAATGCCATTTGTTTTTCTGAGTGGGTTTCATAATATTCCAAAGTGTTCAATATTATCCTCATATTGTTTTTTATTTGTCTCTTGAGCAGAAATTCATTTTGATCTGAATGTATAAAATAGTTTAAATATCTTTTTAATCTTTCTGCCATTATTGAAGCAAATATTTTATAATCAGCATTTAGCAGGGATATTGGTCTGTAGTTTTTTATTTGTTGTGGGTCGGTATCTTCTTTTGGTATAAGTGTAACATATGCTTCTGTCCATGAATCAGGTATTTTATTTATTGTCAAAACTTCATTCAATAGTTCCAACATTGTAGTAGAAATTGTTTCCTGAATTGTCTTATAAAATTCAGCAGGTAGCCCATCGGGCCAGGAGCTTTTCCAGTATTTTGTCTATTGCTTCTATCAACTCCATCATTGTTATTTTTGCATCTAACATGGTCTTTACTTCCTCGGGTATTTTTGGTAGTTCTGCCTCTTGTAGATATTGCTGTACTTTATTTTCTGATATTGTCCCTTGATCATATAGTTTCTCATAAAATTTCTGTACTATTTTTTTTCTCTTCATTTTCATGACATAACATGCCATTTTCATCCATTAGTTGTGGTATTCTCTTTGATTCTTTTTCTTTCTTTAATTTGTATGCTAACCATCTCCCTGGTTTATTTGCATTTTCAAAATAGTTCTGTTTAGCTCCTCTAATCTTTTGCGCAAGTTCTTCTTTTTCCATTAGTCCAATTTTGTGTTTAATTATATCCATTTGGTTTTTAGTATTTTTATGTTGTGGATATTTTTGTAAATCATTCTCCAGTTTTTTATATTCTTGTTCTAAAGATTGTTGTGTTTGTCTCTTTTTAGTGTTCTTTCTTCTTGTATAGGTTATAATTATCCCTCTGGTATACGCTTGCATAGTGTCCCATACATTTTGTAATGAGGTTTCTCCTGGTTTGTTTTCTTTAAGGAAAAAAGCCAACTCTTTTTCCAGATGTTTAATAAATTCTTTTTCTTTCAAAATGGAATTATTCAAAGTCCATCTTGATCTTTTCTTCTGTCCTTTCCATTTAATCCTTATTGGGTTGTGGTCAGCCCAAATATTTGTATCAATATTTGCTTCTTGAATATTAGGTATTAAATCTGTTGACATCCAAATCATGTTCAAATTTGCAGATGATACTAAGCTGGCAGGAATAGCTAACACCCAAGAAGATAGGCTCAAGATCCAGATGGATCTTGACAGTCTAGAACACTGGGCCATATCTAATAAAATGAAATTCAATATAGAGAAAAGTAAAGTCCTACACTTAGGCAAGAAAAACCAAAAGTACACATACAGACTGGGTGAAACCAGGCTCAATAGCAGTAACTGTAAGAGGGATCTTGGAGTCTTAGTGTACAACCAGCTAAATATGAGCCAGCAGTGTGCAGCAGCCGCCAAAAAAGCTAATGCAATCCTAAATTGTATTAACAGAGGGATACAGTCAAGATCAAGGGAAGTACTAACACCACTCTATAAAGCCTTGGTAAGACCACACCTGGAGTACTGCATCCAGTTTTGGTCACCACATTATAAAAAAGATGTTGAGACTCTGGAAAAAGTACAGAGAAGAGCAACCGGGATGATTGGGGGACTGGAAGCTAAAACATACAATGAACGGTTGCAGGAACTGGGCTTGGCTAGTCTAGTGAAGAGAAGGACCAGGGGAGACATGATAGCAGTCTTCCAATATTTGAGGGGCTGCCACAGAGAGGAAGGGGTCAAGCTATTTTCTAAAGCTCCTGTAGGCCACACAAGGAATAATGGATGGAAACTGAACAAGGAGAGATTTAACCTGGAAACAAGGAGAAACTTTCTGACAGTGAGAACAATCAACCAATGGAACAGCTTGCCCTCGGAAGTTGTGGGAGCGCCATCACTTGAGACTTTCAAGAAGAGATTGGACTGCCATTTGTCAGAAATGGTGTAGGGTCTCCTGTTTGGGCGGGGGGGGGGGGTTGGATTAGATGACCTACAAGGTCCCTTCCAACTCTGATTATCTGTATGTCTATTATTGACCATGATAAATGTCTATTTGAGTAAAATGTAAATTGTTTATTTTTGCTATTCAATTCTCTCCAAATATCTTTAATACTCAGCTCCTCCACCATCTTAAAAAAAGATTTAGGTAATATTTTCCTGTTCTCCTTGTTTGTTTTCTGTGTTTTATAGTCCAGTTCAGTATTTACAATTGCATTGAAATCTCCTAGAATGCATATCTTATCATAATCCAGTTCAATTATTTTATTATGTAGATTTTTATAGAATTGGTCTTGCTGGTTATTGGGAGCATAGATTGTGATTAAAAGTACTTTTGAGTTATTATCTGTTATTTCAACCATCAATATTCTTCCTTCTTCATCTGCATAGATTTGCTTGGCTTTAATTGTATTTCAAATATATAAGACAACTCCTCTTTTATTTTGTTGTGCCAGTGATGTAAATATAGTCCCAATTCTAGAACAATTCAACAAATGTGCGTGTTGTCTTTTGATATGCACTTCTTGTAAGGAAATTATATCCATATTTAACTTTCCTAGTTTGTGGAATATCTTTTTCCTTTTAATAGCTGAATTTAATCCATTTATATTTATTGAAATCAGTTTCTTTTCCTCTTCCATTATTATTTATACTTTATAGTTAGGATTTATTGCTCTTGTAGTTCTCTGTTCCTTTGTTTCTGTAATTATCATTTGGCCACCTACTGCTCCCTCCTCCTGTCTCCTCTCCTCGCTTTGTTCCTTCTCCATTTTCTTTGCCATTTCTGCTCTCATTTTAAGTTATTGTTCTCTTGCTCTCTCATCTTCTGTTCCTCCAAAGTATTCATCATAGAATAATTCTGCATTCTCCACCGAATCAATTCTGTGTCTTTGTTCTTGCCAAATAAATGTCAAACCTTCTGGAATCAACCATCTATAGTTAATTCCTTTTTTGATTAACATCTTTGTCAAGAATTGATATTCTCTTCTTAAATCTCTCACTTTTCTTGGTATTTGTTTCAAAGCTATAATGTTTTTTCCTTTGTACTTCAATAGATTGTCTCTTGCCTTCTGCAGTATCTCAGTTCTTACTGTTTTCTTGGTAAATCTCACATGTACTTCTCTCGGTAATTTGTTTCTCATTGCATATCTGGTGAATACTCGATATATTTCATCCATTCCATCCATCACCTTTACCTCGGTCATCTCCAAGGGTTCTGCTCGTATTTCTGTCATAATTTCTTTAAGGTTTTCTCCCTTTTCTTCCTCAATATTTTGAAATCTTAGATAGAAATCAGCTTTTTCCATTTCCCAAAATATTGAATCTTTCCCTTTCTCACTTTCAATCCTTGTCAGTCTATTATCTATTTCTCCCACTTTCTTGTCTGTTTTATCACCTCTTTCTTCCATCTTCTGTATTTTTTCTCCATATATCCTTAATACCTGTTGTATATTTCATTCCATCTTCTTCATCCTTTCTTCTAACTTCTCCATTCTGTCTTCTGCACGCTTCCCTTGGTCTTGTATTACTTGTAACATAGACTTAATTTCTTGCATGGAAGTCTCCTTTTTCTTTTTCCTTCTCCTGTCATAACATCGTAGTAATAGATCGTTGACCAGCTGGGCTCAGCGATGAGGAATTCGGAATTGATGATCCTGTAGGTATTCTCTTACTCATGTCAAATCAAATTATAATCCACTCGCAAAAACCCAAGGGAAGATAAAAACCAATCTTCAAATTCTTCTGTACCTTAATCCAATTTTATCCAATAAAAAGGATCAAAAAGAAGAAGAGAAAAAAAGAGAAAAAGAAGAAGACAAAAAAAAAAAAAAAGAAACAATGATGGAATCAATGAAGTCCAATAGCAAAAAAGAAAACTGTAAGATTCAAAAAGCCCAATAAGGAGATCAGAGGAAAAATTCCCCCAAAAAATAAGAGGGGAAAAGAAAATAGCAATGCAAATCCATCCACTTCTACATAAAATAGAAAAAAAGAAAAAAAAGGAATGACAAGAGAGAGGGGAAAAAAACCACAAATCCAAGGATAATTCACTTTCTAGTCAATCAATCAATAATGGGAAGAAGAAAAAGTAAAAAAAAAAGAGAAATATAAAAAATGATTAAAAAAAAACCAATCCAAAATTAATCCATATTAAAAAACTGGACCAAAAAATAACATAAGCCAGTAGAGGGGGGAGGAGAAAAAATAAAATAAATCCAAAATGTGCTACAGCAAAAATAGGGTGATCAAAAACAAAACAAAGACAAAGCACAAAAAAAAGAAAGGTGCCAGCTATAATTTATAAATCCATTGTAACTAAATAAAACAAAGTGTCAGTGTAACATTCAGTAAATCCAGAAAGCCAGAGTCAAAAGCCAACATCTTGTTCAAGGTCATACTGTTCTTTCTTTCTCTTAATCTTATTCAACTTAAAAGGCAGCACCTGTCTTCAGCGCTGACTTCTTATCTTTCTCCACTTCTCTGTAGTCAAAATAATTAGTTCGTTATTCTTAAGAAGAAGATTTTTCATGTGACCTCCAGATGGCAGTGTTGCTTAGCTTTTCTTATAATTGTTCCTTAGTAACGCTGTATCTCTATAGTCTAACCAGTGAAAGTAAAAAATAAAAAGGGAAAGTCACAAAGGAAAAAAAAGGAGAAGTACTTCATATGTTTAAGCTGAAAAAGCAGAAAGGATTCAATTTCTTCTTGTTTTTAAGCTCAGTCCAGTCCAGTTATTTAAACAAAGAAAGCAGTCAGAATAATCCTTCCCCGCCCTCCCCCCCCCAGAATAAAAAAAAATCCAAATAATATTGACAGTTCTTGCCATTTGCCGCTATTCTTAGCTTTCCTGTCTTCCCTTTCTTTGATTATTCTTTTATCTGGTGTACTCCTCTTAATTTTTGAAATAAAAGTTTCTCACCCAAACCGACACACTGTTTTCTTTCTTTCTTTCTTCTTCCATTCTGGGGCTGGTACAGCTTCTTAGTGGCTCATGATAAATGGCCGCTTCCCTTCGCTGTCAGACTGCAGGAGCTTTCCTGGATCTACCAGGGACTTTGCGATATCCCTGGGATCGACAGGATGTGCTCCTTTCACTCACCGTCTCACCGGGACAGTTCGGGTCCCCTGGCACCGTCTAGCTGCGGGGGTATCAGCGGCTTTCACGGAGCCCCAAGAAAACCGTCTTTCCACTGCTGCTCAAGCCCCGCCCTCCTTCTTAAGTGGAATATATATCAATATGTAAATTATTTGTAAATTAGTTACAGAGTCCCAGTTTTCCTTTACTCAGCTCGCTTCTTTCTTCTTCAAGATGTCTTCCCTTCTTTCAAAATGCAAAGTCACTCCAGCTGCAAGTCACCACTTTCACTTCTTATTAAGTTCACTCTATCTCAGTCTCTATCACAAAACAGCATAACAGTCAGAATGTCTCAAAAGTCTTTCTCTCTGGATCTCAGGAACAAAGAGTAAGGAAATCAAACATAAAAAATGTCTTCTCGCTCCATCCCGGTCTACCACCTGTCAACTTCACCGCGCCATTACCATTTAGTCCGTCAGATACGCCAGCTTCTACTGCTAAATCCGCCACTGCTTCAATCCTCGGTTCGGAGCCTCCTTCTCACTTTGATTTTCAGAGTTTTCTTTCGTCAGTATCCCCTTTTTGTCCACTTTCCACTGCTATTCCACACTGTTCTCAATCTTTGCTTCTGCCTTTAATTGGCTGGGCTGCAACTTCTCCAGATCAGGTCATAAAGACCAATCTCTTTCGTGTCAGTTTTTGGGACTTTCCCCTGGAGGATCTGGGAGTCGCGGATCTCCCTCGATACCCCAGGGTTTTCTCCTCTCTATCATCATCCCCTCCAGGATCGGACTTCGCCCCTACGGGCTACCAGGAGCGAACTTTCGAGCATACAGGATGGAGCGCCGTTCCTCCGCACCACTTCAGATAACAGATAATCAGAGTTGGAAGGGACCTTGTAGGTCATCTAGTCCAACCCCCCCCCCACCCAAACAGGAGACCCTACAGCATTTCTGACAAATGGCAGTCCAATCTCTTCTTGAAAGTCTCAAGTGATGGCGCTCCCACAACTTCCGAGGGCAAGCTGTTCCATTGGTTGATTGTTCTCACTGTCAGAAAGTTTCTCCTTGTTTCCAGGTTAAATCTCTCCTTGTTCAGTTTCCATCCATTATTCCTTGTGTGGCCTACAGGAGCTTTAGAAAATAGCTTGACCCCTTCCTCTCTGTGGCAGCCCCTCAAATATTGGAAGACCGCTATCATGTCTCCCCTGGTCCTTCTCTTTACTAGACTAGCCAAGCCCAGTTCCTTCATATTCTTCATGTTTTAGTCTCCAGTCCCTTAATCATCCTGGTTGCTCTTCTCTGTACTTCTTCTAGAGTCTCAACATCTTTTTTGTAATGTGATGAACAAAACTGGATGCAGTACTCTAGGTGTGGTCTTAGTAAGGCTTTATAGATTGGTACCTCCCTTGATCTGGATTGTATCCCTCTGTTAATACAATTTAGGATTGCATTAGCTTTTTTGGCTGCTGCTGCACACTGCTGGCTCCTATTTAGCTGGTTGTCCACTAAGACTCCAAGATCCCTCTCACAGTTACTGCTATTGAACCTGGTTTCACCCAGTCTATATGTGTACTTTTGGGTTTTTTTGCCTAAGTGTAGGACTTTACTTTTCTCTACATTGAATTTCATTTTATTAGATATGGCCCAGTGTTCTAGTCTGTCAAGATCCATCTGGATCTTGAGCCTATCTTCTTGGGTATTAGCTATTCCTGCCAGCTTAGTATCATCTGCAAATTTGGTAAGTTCCCCTTCTATTCCCTCATCTAAGTCGTTAATGAAGATATTGAAGAGTCCTGGGCCTAAGATGGAACCTTGTGGCACCCCACTGTTTACTTCCCTCCATGTGGACTTAGACCCATTAAGGACTACTCATTGAGTATGGTTTGCCAGCCAGTTGTGAATCCATCTAGTGGTGGTGCTATCTATTCCACTTTTTTCTAGCTTACCAAGAAGTAGGTTGTACTCTACTTTATCAAATGCCTTGCTGAAATCTAAATATATTATGTCCACAGTATTTCGCTGGTCTACTAATTTAGTCACTATGTTGAAGAATGAAATAAGATTGGTTTGGCATGATCTGTTCTTAACAAACCATGCTGACTGCTAGTTATTACTTTACTTGTTTCTAGATGTTGGCGGATCTGTTTTTTTTTATTATCTTTTCCAGTATCTTCCCAGGTATTGGTGTTAGGCTGATTGGTTTATAGTTTTCTGGGTCTGTTTTGTTTCCTTTTTTGAAGATGGGAACCACATCAGCTCTTTTCCAGTCCTCTGGTAGTTCCCCGGTGCTCCAGGATTTTTGAAAGATATGGTGCAGTGGTTCTGAGATGACTTCTGCCAGCTCCTTTAAAACTCTGGGATGTAATCCATCAGGCCCTGGTGATTTGTGTTTATCAAGATCAGACAGGTGTTCTCTTACTATTTTTTGCTTATTTTAACTTTTATTTCTGGTCTGTCTTTTACAGTTATGTTTTGGGTGGGTTGAGCTATAGTTTCTTTTTGCGTGAAGACAGATGCAAAGAACAAGTTAAGCAGTTCTGCTTTCTCTGTTGCCTGTTACTTCCTTGCCGTCTTCTCTCTTTAGTGGTCCAACTGTTTCCTTGATTTTTTTTCTTGTTATTTATATGTTGGAAGAATTTTTTTTTACTGTCTTTGACTTTTGTTGCAAGTCTTTGTTCGTTCTGAGCCTTTGCTTTCCTGACTTCGTCTTTGCAGATTCTGGCTGTCTGCTGATATTCTGCCTTAGTTGTATGCCCTTCTTTCCATTTTTTGTACTTGTCCTTTTTTTCTTTCAATTTGCCAGAGAGATCTTTGTGCAGCCATGCTGGTTTCTTCTTAAATTTCTTGTTTTTCTTTCTCAGTGGTATTGTGCTGGTCTGGGCTTCTATGATTGTACTTTTCAGAGTTTCCCAAGATTCTTGAGTTGTTTTCCCCTTTCGGATTTTCATCCATGGAATCTTTCCCAAGTTCTCTCTGAGTTTATTAAAATCAGCACTTTTAAAATCCAAGACTCTGGTGTCATTATGTTCTATTGCTTATGTTTGTGTTATGTTGAATTCTAGTATGACGTGGTCACTCTCACCCAAGGTTCCTGCAGTTTCAACTCCCTCTATCACTACTTCTCTGTTTTTGAGAATTAAGTCCAGTATGGGTGTCCCTCTAGTTTCACCCTCTACCTTTTGGACAACAAAGTTGTCAGCTAGGTTGGTTAGGAACTTATTTGATTTCTCACTTGGTGCAGAATTAGTTTTCCAATTGATATCAGGATAATTGAAGTCTCCCATTACTATTTTTTTAAAATAAAGTTTTATTTGGGTTTTCACACATACAAAATACAAGTAAAACATCTTTTTTGAAAATAGCATGGTCCCAGGTTGAACTTCTTTATACAGACACAAAACTCAATTTCATGCTCCTTTTTGTGTTCTATTCCATATCTTATATTATTCTACATTTTCTATATAGTTTTTCCCCTCTTTTAATTTTCTCAATTTTATTTTGATTATCTCATCTCAATTCAAATCATTATATTTATACTTTTGTCTGTTCTGTTTCAATTTCATATTATCTTTTCTCATTAAACAAATTTTCTCCTGTAGTTACTAATTGGATTATGACACCTTTATATCTTTTAATTACATCCATTCAACTCTTATTTAAACTTCAATATATACCTTAAGGTTATGACCTTCAATATAATACATAATACATAATTTCCAGTCGAATTCTGCTTGGTACATTCTTATCATACACACTATATTCTTTTTAAAAAAAGATTATAAATATATGTAATTATAAACCCTCATTCCATTCCAATTCAGTTCTATCATTAATAATCATTAAAATCTTAACATCTTTAACACTTCTTTTCAAATAAATATCATACTTCCTTAAAGACACATATAATCTCCATAATTAATTTTTCCCTTATTTCTCTTCACATATGTTTTGTAAATCATTAAATATTCATTTTGTTACATTTATTTATTGACAAGCATTCCACTGAATTACGATAGCTATTTTATCAAACATTTTAATCATACATTATTTCATATTTTCTAAAATTATTTCTATTTCTAATATAACAATACTATCTTATGTACCTTTGCAGAATCCCTTTTTCCATTAAATTTTCACCCATTATCTCTAAATAGGCCCTGTTTCTCTATATTTTGTTTCTGTCCTTTATAATTTCTTTTCCTTTCTTTCTTCCCTCTCATCTTCTCCCTCCCCTTTTT
>NW_020717426.1:0-17628 GCF_900518725.1 Notechis scutatus | reverse complement strand
TTGACCCGGTCAACCAAAACTTTCTCTTCTTATCTTCCTCCTGCACATTCTTTTCCGGTCGAGTTCTTCTTTGTGGTGGCCATTTCTGACCACCGCTGCAACCGCCTTCGGGAAAGGGAGTAATGGCCAGCTGAGGAGGAGAGATGCAGCTCTCCTCAACCCTGCAGGCAGTCTCCCCCCTCTTCACCACCTCTACGGGTTGGCTTAGCCCCAGCAGCGAGCACGGATCGAAGCCTCGCAGAGACGAGGTTTCGGTCTGTCGCCGAAGAGGCTCAAACCGGAAGTCCCAGAAGTCTCCCATTACTATTGTTGTGTGTTTCCTGCATATGTTTGTCAGTTGGCTGGCAAAAAGGACATCTATTTTTTCTGCTTGATTGGGTGGCCTATAATATACACCTATGGCCATGTCATTCTTTTTTTCTTTTATATTGACCCATATGCATTCTAGGGGGTTTTCATCTTTGGTTTCATGCATTTCTGTAGCAATATAGTGGTCCTTTACCTACAGTGCAACTCCACCTCCTCTTTTATGGGGTCTGATTTTTTTGAATAGTTTGTATCCTTCTACCAGTATGTTCCAATCATGGGTTTCATCCCACCAAGTTTCTGTTATTCCAACTATATCATATCTACCTTCATGTATTCGTAGTTCGAGTTCACCCTGTTTGTTCCCCAGACTTTGTGCATTTGTATATAGGCACTTGAGCTCTTTATGTCTGACACTGTGTTTATTGTCTACACAACCTGTGTTGTGCCTGCCTGCCCCTACTTTCTTGCCACCTGTTTGATTAATGCACATGGTATGGCACTCACTATTAAATGCTTGGTTTTGGTTGACAGCAAGGTTGATAATTTTACGTGCTAACATCTATTTTTAATGCACTGGTATCCTTATTAGTTTTAGGTTTCTGGGGACAGAAATTTTCTGTATCCATTAATTCTCTGTCCCCGGTGTTCAGTTTAAATGTTTATCCAGGAAATCTGTGAATTTAATGCCAAGTAACTCAGTCCCTTTCTTGGATGGATGCAAACCATCTCTTTTGTACAGTTTTTCATTGGACCAGCTGCAGACATCATGACTAATAAAACCAAAGCCTTCCCTTTTACACCACTCCTTTAGTTCCTTGTATACTGGTAGGACCTCTGAAAAGATAAGCCTACAGCCTATATTACTAAGTTCATACCCCAAGCTCTGGAAGTCTTTCTGAACAGAAAGTACATCCTTCTGGGACAGATCATTTGTACCAAGATGTATAATAGCATCAACATCACAGTCCTTACTGGCATTCTTGACTATCTTAAGAATACGCCTCTTGTCTCTGCTGGCAGTAGCACCTGGCAGACACCTGACCTCTTTCAAAACCTCCGTATCCTTTCCTAAATTTTCATCCCTTACAATTGAGTCCCCAACCAGAAGGTGGCTTCTCTTTTTGGATGCCTTGCTCTTCTTGTGTGACAGGTGCGTAATACCTGATTCACACTTTCTCCTTTCCAAAGTAAGTTCTTCTTCTAGGACCATGTTTGGTGGTTGGATGCTAACTGCATTTCATTGCCTGTATCCATGGCAATGACAATAAAGTTGAATCTAATCAAAAAATTAATCTAATGATCCCCGGCTTATTTGAGTTATCATCACAACTATCTTGACCTGTCACTTTAGTGTCCCTATTAAGGTCAGCAAGGGCACTGTATCTGTTATGCTGGGACACAGCAAAAGCTTTGTGTTTATGGTCCACAGCTCTCACCCTGCCAGATCCCACGGTTGTCCATATTGCCCTTTCCTGTAGGATCTTTGTGGTAGTGGGGGCTGGTAGCATGGCAGCTCAATAGATGGCTGGATTGGGCACCTAATTTCTGCTCGGAGACCACAGATTAGAGATTCTAGATAGGTAATCTGTCCATGTAGACTGGTAATTTTTTTACAAAGAGGACAGACTTGTTACGTTCCTTTGCCAACCTGGAGCTAGTCTGTTTCACCCAGTTCTCTCTGTACATTGGCTTCCTGACATATATATGTAAGTTTTTCAGGAGGACAATTAGATGTTCTGGAATTCTCATTTTTCTGAACACTTTCCACAGCTTGACATGATCGATTTAGTCAAAGGCTTTTTTACAGTATAATTGATGAAACACATACTAGCCCAACCCACTTTACTGGGTGGTTGTAGGGAACAGAGGAGGAGGAAGTAGCATTAGGTATGTTTGCCACATTGAATTATTTATAAAAATAATAAAGTTGGGATATAAATAAAAATAACGACTTCCTTTTGGTATTCTTTGGCTTTCTCAATTGTCCAGCATGCATCAGCAATGTCTTGAACATTAGATTTCACTTCAGCTGACATCTACCTATTCTTGACCAAGACATATGCCTATTTTAATAGAATGAGTATTGATTTTCCTTAGGATGTATCTCTCACCATACATCTTGGATGCCTAATTCTTCAGCCATTTTTTAAAAAAGCCTTTGGAAGCATTTTCCTCGGTTTTTTGTTCATTTTCCTGGTTTTATCATCTACAATTGCATTGAAATCTCCCACTACACAAATATTTTCATACTCCAATTCTACTATTTTCTTATGAAGTTTACTATAAAAGTCTTCTTGTTTACTATTGTTGTGGTTCGCCGGCAGCCTGTGCAGATGGCAGCGGAATCGAACACTGGGGAAAAATGGGGACCAGTACGGAATCTGGAGAGGACTCGGACAAGGGTCCTGCATCAGATGCAAAAATGGGGCCAGGACCATCTGGGAGTGGGGTGCTGACTCCGGAGCCTCCGGAGTCTGGCAGCAGTGAGGCCGAGGAACAAGGGGAGCCTGTTTCCAGTGCGTATGTGCACAGAGCTGCTAGAAGGCAAGAGCAGCTGAGACAAAAGGGGCGACTCGGGAGTAAGGCTTGGAGGTGATTGCCCCTCCCATAAGGTAATAAAGGACAGGCAAAGGAGAAGAACCCTTTGTAGGAAGCAAAGTTGTTCGTTCTGTTCGGATTAATCCTTGAAGCTCTGTGTGGACTTTGTACTTCAGTTGTTTTTTAATAATTCATTTGGCACTCTAGTTGTTGGCAGCAATTCAAAGGAAAGAAAGGTGGGTGCTTATCTCGAAGGGACTGTTTGGGACTCATTATCGGCTGGGAATTAGAATAATTCCCAGCGTTGAAATAAAATGAGTTGTTTTAATTAAGCGTGTGCTTAAGTACAGTCTCAGGAAGCCTTGGTCAGAACAACTATTTGGTGCATAAATTGCTACCAGGAGTATCTGTTTGTAATTCATTGTTATCTCCACCATCAAAATGCTCCCTTCTTCATCCATAAATATTTGCTTAGCATTTATTGTTTCTTTTATGTAAAGAGCTACTCCTCTCTTCTTGTGTTGTGATAGAGAGGTGTATAGTTTCCCAATTTTGGGATATTCCAATAGTTTATTGTGTTGTTTTTTAATATGAACCTCTTGTAAACAAATTATATCCAACTTTAATTTTTCTAATTTACTATAAATCCTTTTATTTTTTTTAGCCAAATTCAGTCCATTTATATTAATTGACAATAATTTTATTTCTTCTTCCATAATTTTACTTATAAATAGGTTTTGTTGTTCTGGTCACTCTTGTTTCTCTCTGTTCTTTTGCCTTTGCCCCATCTCTCTTTGCTATTTCCTCTAATTCTCTTTCATCTTTTTTTGTTGTATATCTCTCTCTCCTGTGGCTTCCTCTTGTTGTTTATCCTCTTTTTCCTCTCTTACTATCATTCCCTCTTGTGGTCCAAAATAGTGATCATAAAATTGTGTTCCTTAACAATTAAGGCTCAAAAATTATTAAGCAACTTTTTAGTAGCCATAAAAATACTTATAAAGAGGTTTTAAATCTCTGCAGACACCAGTTTGGGGGATGTGGAGGAGAAAAATTTTGTGTGTGTGTGCGTATTTGCGCATGTATGCCCAAATATCTAGGGTAATTGGAATTTAAACAAATCTTTTAATCCAGTGTTTTTCAAACATGGCAACTGTCAACTCCCATAATTCCCCAGCCAGAATCTTGGGAAGTTGCCAAGTTTGAAAAACACTGCTTTAAACTATTTGAGGTATTACAAATAGGAATACCTTAAACAAATGCCATTTTTAATATTTTCCCTTGGGAATTCTAACTATATAGAATATACAAACATTTGATATTGGGAATTTAAAACCTCCAGCATTAAAAACTGTAACTTCAAGTATTTTACATTTTCAAGTTTTGAAAATTTAATACAGATAGTCCTCACTTAACAACCCTAATTGGGACCAGAGTTTCCATCACTAAGTAAAATGGTCATTAGACTAAACATAATGTGACCGCACGGGGTGGGAGATTCAAATTTTTTAACAACTGGTTCTGTGGGTGTGGCTTAGGTGGTGGGCGTGGTTGGGTGGTCATGTGACTGGGTGGACATGGCTTGGTGGTCATGTTATTGGCTGGGTGTGGCCAACTCAATATAACTCACATCGAGGCATGCATCTCCTCGCCTGGCCTCTCATGACTGTGGGGATGCTGCAACAGTCGTAAGTGTGAAAAATGGTCATAAGTCACTTTTTTCAGTGCCATTGTAACTTTGAATGGTCACTCCACACAAGCAAAGTACCAGCAAAGGAGGGAAAAAAACTCCAGAGAAGTTCCTGAGACAGGAAGTCTAGTCCTGCCAAGAATGTAATAAGGGTTAATGGAGAGGCAATTTCTGTAAGCAACACCAGAATGTTTCCTTCCTGCCTTCCTTACAGGATTAGGCCAATTATTTCTTCTAACAACCGGTTCTCCAAACTGCTTAGAATGTTAACATCCGGTTCTAGCGAATAGGTGCGAACTGGTAGAATCCCACCCCTGTGACCGCACCACTTAGTGATGGTAGTTCCTTTAGTCTCAGTTGCCAACGTTAGGTGAGAACCTCACACTTCTCTGGCCCTGTCGCACTCACCTCTGGTCCAACTCCCCCCACCCGCGTGTCTTTCTCCCCATCTCTGGCCTTTTGGCTGCCCTGTACTCCACCACCAGCCTCAGCTGACCTTTGCTGTCTTCTTTCTCCCACTATTAATGAGGTGCACTCAGCCAAAACAGTATCTGGCCCTTTGTGAGACCTCCACAAGACTATGAGGCCTCTGGGCATGCCTCATCAGCAGCAGGAGGAAGAAGGCAAAGATCAGCTGAGAGCAGGAGGAGGCAGGAGGAGTAGGTGGCAGTGGAGTGCAGGACATCCAAAAGATCAGAGATGGGGGGGAAATTGGCAGGTGAAGGGAGTTGAAGCACACACTGTAGTTACAAATGCAGGCAGGCTGCCAAGCACCCAAATTTTTAACATGTGACCACAGGGGTACTGCAACGGCTGTAGCCTCAAGGACTGGCCATTACTACCATTGGTTTGGCACTATTATAACTTTGAATGGTTGTTGAACAAAGGGTCATTAAGTGAGGACCTGTATGTCTTTAAGGGAAGAAAATACTCAGATCTTGATAGTCTTAAGAAACCATTAGGATTTACAAATTTCTATTTATTAGCAATATCTCTGGAATTTTTTTTCTCCCTGCTTTTTACACTGGCTTGAAATGCACTTTGTCATAAAAATGGGCAGAAGAAAGTGTTAGTATTTGGGGATTAACCCCTAGCAGAGTATTGCAGCAGTAGTCAAGCCAGGCAGCCAAACGAGAGTGGAAGGGCCCCAGAGTATACACACACTGAACACAAACACTGTTTGTAGTTTAAATAGTTTTTAATCCATTTAGAGTTTAAAGCATTGTCATTCAGTCCATTAGTCATTCACTATATTTCCATCCAGTAAGACTCACTATTACAGTCCAAGTTAAGAGTCCTTACAATATCTTTATCAGCCGATAAAGATATCTTCTCCTCCTCCGGTGCCTCTCTCCAGAGGAACAAACGCTGGATATTCAGCAAGACGCTCAAACAGTAGAACAGTTGAATTCCGCAGTAAATCAGCAAACAGTAGCAGACAGGATCATCTCGGTCACAGGCACAGTACAAACAGTATTCACAGTTAGTCACAGTAACAGTAAAATTAACAGGTAGTCTTTCCAGCTTCTAATGCTTCCTTATATTGTAACTTCTAACCGCACCCTTAATCGGCTAATTGCCTGCAGCATTGTGCTTAAAGTGATAAGCACTTAAACCATGATATCTAAGTTTTATATATTTATTCACCCAAACCATATTTGGTATCAATGTTATACCTAACAGAAAGGAAAAGAGATATAATGTAAGTCTCTTGCCATCAACAGCTGTGCAGATGAAAGGCTTAACCAATGCAGGACTTGTGAAGTAAACTAGTGTAGATGGAAGAATGATAGTAATAGATTTCTCAGCCAACAGATGTAGCAGTTATGGAAGTTCGAGCCTATCCCTTCAGGAGGAAATCACTTTTGGAAAGCTATGTAGTAGATTTTGGCAGGAAAGGGGAATAAAAGAAGGTAAGTTAAGAGTGGAATCTTAGTGATGGACATGAAAGTGAGGGGTAAGAAAATCTATCTTTTCATATCATATTTTTGAATACTCCATTCCACAGTGTGGATGCTCATTTATGTTTTTTAACTTGGAGAAAAAAATATCTCTCTTGTAAATTATGAAATGGACTTTACAATGGCATCTTTCATCCCCACCTCTGGCATTCTGAAACAACATTGTCCATCCAACACCTGATTCTGTGGCTTCATCCCTGCACCTCATTCTCCTGCATGACCAGGCCCATTGATTGCCCTAATTGAAATTCCAGGTATTGAGGTGGGGATGGGGCTATGTTACAGGAAGGAAAGAGTTTTAACTTTGTTAATCAGTTTAACAAAGACTTAAATGAGAAGATGAGGGCAGGTGAAAACTTCCTATGTTTTTTTTTAATTAATCACTGAGGGAATATTGAATATAAGACTTTAGAAGTTCATGGCTGTTGTAAAATTGTACAGAAATGTAACATGCAGTGGTTTCACTTCACTCTTTGTCCTTATTGCTGACAGGAATTCAGTGTGGAAGCAGAGAAGTCCCTTTTCTACACTCTCTACCATTCCCTTCACCACTACAAGTACCACACCTTTCTGCGTTGTAAGAATGAGGTAAGTAAAGGCCCTGAGTAAACCCCATTTGGGTTTGTGGATTGTTTGTACGATTTATACCCTATCTTTCATTCAGGAGCTCAAGGCAGCATACATAGGATTACTTCCTCTCATTTTTTCCTCACAACAACTTTGGGAGGTAGGTTTTGCTGAGGGAGAGTGAATGACCAAAAGTTATCCAGTGTGAGTTTCCGTGGCTGAGGGTGGACTTGAACCTGCATCACTCCACCCGTTGAATCCTTTCCAAGGACCTGGGATAAGTGTGTTAAAAGATATTGGAATTGATACATGTACAGGTAGTCCTCAACTTACAACAGTTCATTTAGTGACCATTCAAAGTTACAACAGCACTGAAAAAATTAATTTTTGACCGTTTTTCACACAACTGTTGCAGCATCCCCATGGTCACATGATCAAAATTCAGATGCTTGGCAACTGACTCATATTTATAATAGTTGCAGTGTCCCGGGGTCATGTGATCACTACTGACACGCAAAGTCAATGGGGAAGCCAGATTCACTTAACCACATTGCTAACTTAACTGCAGTGATTCACTTAACAACTGTAGCAAGAAAGGTCATAAAATGAGGCAAAATTCACTTAACAAGGAGGACTACCTGTATTTTGTGATTTTTTCCAGTTCTTCTTCTATTATTGTTAGGAATATAAGTCACCTAACAGCTATTTGGGTTAGAAATATATAAACCAGGATAAACATTTTAGTACTATATCTTTAAGGGAATGCAAGACCATGCAATTGGGTGTGGTTTCTCAAACAGCCATAAGATGGAGCCAGAAACCTGGGTTGTTTAGTCTTAGTCTCAGAAGAGAGTGTGTCTGAGTTAGTTTCCTTCTGTTGGAAAGTATTTCTGTTGCTCCATTTCTTCTAATTGACTGATATTACTGGATTTAATGTAAGTCTGATACTGAACTGTTTTTGACACTGGACTTTGATATTTGGATTATCCCTGGATTGAAAACTGACTGATTTAACTTGTGAATGACTTTGGACTGCCTATTTTGGACTTTGCTTAAACCTTTCTGGAAGTAAAAACCTACATTTATTGTACAGTGTATCTGTGTGCTCTGTGTGTATTATTCCAACACTACTCTCTATACGTCTCCCTGTATGCGCTCATTCTCCTAACGGGGAATTACCTCAACAATTATTATGTTTCGTCACAGTCAGCCTAATCTTTAGAGTGGATTTGGCATTTTTGTCTATCGAGTCCTTTCCAAGGACCTGGGATAGGCAGATATGGATGTTTGATGGTGTTACAGATATCGTTGCAGGATGGAAGCTGTTCTGAGTAAATCCACCTTTTGCAATTGACTGATGGTGAGTTTGTCAATTCCAATGGTGTTCAAGTGGTGTTCCAGTTGTTTTGGGATTATCACAAGGCATCTATCACTGTTGATACTACCCTTGCTTGTCTTTGCCACAGTCATTCTATTTCTATTTGTAGGTCTTTGTATTTTATCGTCTTCTATAGTTCCTTTCTCTTCTCTTCTGCTGTCTCCAGGCACTGCCACATCCACTATTCAGACTTTTTTTGTCTTTCTTACCAACAGTTGTTATGTTTCACAACAATAAATATGCATCAGAATCCAAATATAGGGTTCCAACTTTGGGTGACATTTATGGCTGCTTATTTTGTTTCTACTACGAGTAAAGAAATGAGTGAGAAATCATCATTTTTATAATTATTCCTGAAGTGGTGTGTGTGTGTAAAAGGCAGCACTGATCACTGATCGTAACAGCACAAGAACAAGCACTAAGCACCAGATCCATAGAAGCAGGGATTTACCACACTAAACAGAGCCCAAGGGGTAGATCAGTGTCTCTCAGCTGAAAGATGTATGGACTTTAACTCTCAGAATTCTCCAGCCAGCCATCAAGGAGTTTCCACAGAAGATTGTAGAGAATAATAGAGCTAAGAATCTGTGGGAGTTCTGGATCCAGAAGGACAGGCAGGCATTAGATAATCAACCAGACACTGTAGTAATAGACAAATTAATAGACAAAGACCAGAAGAGCTCAGGAGGCCAGGCATGCGGGGCGAGGCAAGGCGCCCCTTGACATGAGTGATGTGGTGTTGGCCATGCCTACCCACTCACATGACCACCCAGCCACACCCACCCAGTCACATGACCACCAAGCCACACCCACAGAACCAGTAGTAAAATAATTTGAATCCCACCACTGCATAGCAAGGCTTTGATTTTATTGCACTGGGTAAACCTTTGCAGTTCTTCCAATTCTGCTTCTGTGAATACTTTATTTCATATCAGAAATCGACATTGATCTGCTAGCATCTGTTCTGTTATTTCTGATTCTGGATGTTGTTCTTCCCAGAACTGGTGCATTCATTTCAAGTATCCTCCTCTTGTTGGACTTGATCTGTAATAACAGATCATTATTTCTTTGTTTTCAATCACTGTATATTTGCGACGGCCCAACTGGTAAATACCTTTTCTTCCAGTAGTTCTGCAGCTGCTGGCCTTGGTTGCTCAGCCAACAGTCCTGAGTCCTGTAGGTCATTTTTCATCTAAGAACTCCAACATCGAGCATGGACCTTGTTAATCTGGGCAACATCTGAGCTGGTATGGCTTTCTGAAATTTACGTCTCACCATATTTTTTATGGGAGAGACATTCTTTGTCTGACTCCTCTGAAGAGACCTGTCCAGTATGGTTGAACCTCTGGCATAGCTCTCATCTTCCTCAGAACACACAAGCGCCACAACCACATCAATATAGTGCCTCACTGGGGTATTATCATCATCATCATCTC
Organism: Notechis scutatus; assembly: GCF_900518725.1. The sequence continues at coordinate 7,752 of NW_020717426.1, read as the reverse complement.
TTTTATTAATTAAACACAAAACTCAGTCAAGTGAACATTTAAAAATGTATCACAGATATTATTGACTGGCACTGATGGTTGATACTGATTGCTGCCAGCATCCTAGGTATCAACCAAGTATCTTCTTAAAATGTACAATGTTCCGAGTAGCTTTTTGCAGTTCTGCTGATGTTATTGCAGGAAGTTGCAATTATTTTATAAAATTCTTGGACATGGTACCAAGTGCCCCGATGACAACGGGTATCACTGTTACATGTTTAATCCATAATCACGTAGTTTTGATGGCCATGTCGTGATATTTCATGATTTTTTCCAGTTCTTTTTCTTCGACTCTAGCATCTCCTGTTACAGCGATATCAATAAATTGTAGGCTTCAGTTTTCAACAACTGTGATATCCTGGCATGTTGTGTTCCAAATGACGATCTGTCTGTATTCAAAAGTCCCACAAGATCTTTACCGTCTCATTTTCGACAACTTTTTCCACTTTATGTTCCCATGACTTTTCGGATGCAGGTAAGTTGTATTTTTTACATAATGACCAGTGGATTAATTTAGCAACTCGGTCTTGTCTAGTAATCAGTCTGCATGATTTTATTAAATGTCACATAATCTGATTACAAAGCTAGACATGACCAAGTTGCTTAATTAATCCACTGGTCATTATGTAAAAAATACAACTTACCTGTATCTGAAAAGCCATTACATCATCACCATCATTATTATCATCATTATCATTAATATTATTATTTGCACAGTCAGCCAGATGTTCAGAGTAGATTTGTCTACTTATTGAGTTTTTTCCAAGGATCTGGGATAGGCATATCTGGATGTTTGATGTTGTTACAGATATTGTTGCAGGATGTAAGCCATTCCAAGTAAAGCTGCCTTTTGCAATTGACTGGTGGTGAATTTGTCAATGCTGATGGTGTTCAAGTGGTGCTCCAGTTGTTGTTATTATTAGCCGTGTGTAATTGACTCTGTGTGGCTCACAACTGTCAGGCGGAAGCAACCAGAACCACTGGTGAAGAGTCTCAACAGTAGTTTATTGCTAGTCACCTATGTTACAAGAATCTTGCAAGACTGACTACATTTCCTTGGGAACAAGATAAGGCTTCAAAGATTCTGGGGGAGGTCTGGCAGTGCGACATTAAACCTGGGGCTCTCTTGACCTCTCCCTCTAGTCTAGCTGGAGATTCCACCACACAGCAATGAAATAAAATACAAAAAAAAGACAAAAATAAGTACACAAATTACTAAAAAATAACAATATGGGTTTGCTTAAATTAAGAGATCTTCCTCTACACCTACATCACTAATATGTGCAAGTAGAGTTGTAAATAAGCTGCAGTTTTTGAAGCTCATTAAAAATACAGAATGGTGTCATGTTTAAAAATCTCAGGACTTTTAGTGATAATTTTTTAGCTTTGGCCACAAGTACAGACTAATCAGTTCTGGCTACTTGTGGATTTCTTGAAAGAGCCACCTGTGTGGCTTCATGACTAATATTTCAACCTTTTCATTTCCTTTTTTCCAGACAATGGCAATTGAGTGTCAAAACGAAGACTTGGGCCAGGAGGAGGTGGTGCAGCAGTGCATGCGCAACCAGCCATGGCTGGAGAAACTGTTCGACTCCTTCAGCAAATTGCTGACTCAGGCTCAAAGCAAATGTGTGTGACACCATCATCAGAACCACACCCCAGGAGGGGCTGCCTAATGCCTGCCCCTCTGCAGAGCCAGAGCAAGAAGTGGGAAGAGGAAAGAGGTACTAATACAGGCAACAAGTCCAGACTCAGCTCACCACCAACACCACCCCTTCTCCTTGGGTGTTTCTCTTTTTCCTTAAACAGGACATGGGACAAGCCTGTGTTGTGGTGGAGGGTGGATGTTTGCAATGGCAGACAGGACATTTTGAGGAGGGTTCTCATCAAATAATTGGATGGTTGGAACACCCCTTTCCCTTTTGCCCTGGCTGTACAGAGAAATATTATTTATATATAAACATATAAATATCTAATTGAACAGTCTTGCCTCTTGCTCAGGGTGGGGGTTGAGAATAGGGGAACCCATTGGAAAGTCAGAGAAATGACGGTGTGTGATTTAGAGCCAAAAGGCTTCTTAATTTCTCACCATGGAGTGAGTTGACAGTAGTGAGATTGGTGAAAAGAGAAGGACCAGGGTCTTCTGAGGTTTTACCCTACATCTCTTCCATCAAGAACCTTTACGTCTCCTTAGGGAGAGCTGAGAATTGAGCATGGAGGAATGGTGCATTGGCCACTCTTTATACAGTGTCTAGCTCCTTTTATCCATAGTCTGATCAGGAAATATGACCCCTGATCTGCAACATCTCTAATCCCATCTTTGCCAAATAAATGTTTGGAGTGAAGGGAAGCCATCCATTCATACACAAATGGTGATCACTTCTATTTTTGCTTCCAACAAGAATACTGCCAAGCTTGTTGTTTCCAATCATACCTGGTAGCACCGATTTTCTCCCTTTCTGGAGAAACTTCCCTTTCTCTCCCCTCCCTCCCCTTGTGTTTTCATGAGACAATTGCTGCTGCAGGGTTCGCTTTTATTGACATTGAATTGGGTGATTCTAGCTCATTTGGGTATGTGGAACATTTCCCTATATTTTCTAAATAGATAGCAGTAAATGGGCAGAGGAGAGCCTTGTGACATTTATAGCAATCTGCCAAGACTATAGCAAGACTTCCTGAAATTCTCCTCTCCTCTCCAGATTTCACAGTTTCCACCCCCACCCGACCCTTGGATCATGGGAGGAATGTATGAAGGGCTTTAGATAAGCCTTCCCCAATGGTAGTTCTGCACTTCTATGAGGGAGGAATTTTTAAAAAATTGTTTCCTATTCTCCATATATTACGGTGTCTGACAAGGCAGGATTCTGCTCTCCACTCCCTGAAGTTGTATATACTGTATAGCATAAAAAGTATGTATCATATTGTATTTGACTAACTTGAAATTCATGATGTGCAGGAGTTGCTCTCTCTCTCTCTCCTTTCACCTGTAGCTGTGACATTCTTTGGTTTTGACTGAAATTTTCATTAGGTTAATTTTTTTTATTATTGTTATTGAGGTGGGAAGGGACACCTTGTGTGTCCTACCCCATCCTGTCTCCTAAACAAAGCTCCCTCTCCAGCCCTAAACTGAAATGATAAACTCTGATGAGCTAGAGGATGAGTTACCCTTTCTTCAGTTCTCAGGTGGGCTCTCCACCCCTTATCCAGCTATCCGCTATCTTGCATGTGTCTGCACCCCCCCTTCCCAATTATGTCAATCATACGCTTTAGACAACTATCATCATTCCTCACCCCAGATCTTCTACTGACCTCCCAAAGCAATCCTTTATTGAATGTAGATCTTCCTATGTCAGATTCCCATCTCCATGCCAAAGTCTACCTCATTCTTCCTCCATTGCTATTTCTCCCTTTTCCACATTCACCACCCAGAGTCACTTGTTTGAGATGGGTGGCTATATAAATTGAATGAATAAATAAATAAATTTGATTTTTCTCCCTCATCAAGTCATCCTTTATTCCTGGCCCATCTCTTCTAGAACCTTGTTCTTCCTTCCTCACTAACAATAACCATTCCTCCATTTGAATTTTCCTTCTGCTGTTATAACTTTGGTTTTTCCAAGACTCCTGATTTCTTTCCACCTGCCCAAATCAACAGGATTTACAGGACTTTCCCCAATGTACTTTTCAGATTTTGGGTAGTGGGGAGGGAGATGTGAAAAGGTACTTCAGGGATGGTGGGAAAATAAATCCCACCTCAGAATTAGTGATCTCATCATAGAGAACTAGCTCAAGCAAATTTCTGAAGGGCATGAAAATATGTTAAAACCTGTTTGGTTACTTAGGTTAGTGTCCCTAATGTATGCACACAGATACTGGTGAATCTCATTTTCTCCCTTACTCCCCTTATTTATTGTGGATGAATAGAGGTTGGCAAGTATGTATGTGAGTGTACGTGGGGGAATTTGGTGAATGAGCCCTAATCAAAGAGAATGGTTTTAAAGAGAAGAGTGGCCTGGTTTCTTTTGAGTATTTTAAAACTTACAATTTAGACTTTTTAAAAAACAGCTTTCCTTAATAAACTAGGTTACTGATAGCTGTTTGGTCTTAGAAGTGATGGATTGTAACAGATAGCTGTGTGTGGAAGTGGAGTCACCTGAAGATGGGTTTGGGGAAATGAGAAGAATGACTTGAGTGGAATCTTTCATAGTGTAGGGTTAATTTTAGAGGGACCTGAAGCCTTGGCACTTTTTGGGACAATAGACTTGCACCACCAATCCCATGGAGAGCCTTGCTAAACCATTGCTCCCAGTTGGAGGGACAGAGTAGCCAAACTTGAACACCCAGAATTGGACAGACCTAGCTCTGAGTTGAACAAGGACAAGCACAACACACACACACACACACACCAGTTTCCTGTGACAAAAAGAGACATTCCTCCTCCGCCACCCACCCTTGTATTTGGATCTTGTAAGGCCTCCTTTTTTATAACGTGTATTTCTGTGTATCTTGTTTGCGCCTCAAGGTATGGGATTTGTGTTCTGTATTACTGAATGTTTCTATATATTTTTATTGTTCATTATTAGTGTCTGAGATGTTTTTTTCTCTCAATATGTAAAACTCACATTGTATACTGTGTACACAACAAAATGACAAAAAACACCTTTCTTTGCAAAAATCAAATGCCTGAAACACAGCTTTGTTCATTTTGTTGAGACTGGGGCGGCCATGGGAAAAAGGAGGACAGAAGTGGGCTAGGATAATAATGGGGAAAACCTGCCTAGATCAATTTGTCCCATTGAAGCATGATGCTCTGGCTTTTGATCTAAACATCTTGGTGGTCTGAGCCATATTCTGAAGTTTACATAATCTCTTAACATTTTCTTCCTGTGCAATTCTGAAGGCTATTCGGTGCTATCCTGGTTCTTTTTATTCACTGGGCTTTCCTATCAGATGGGAAGTTTATACACATCACCAGGCTTACCTGATGAACCGCCTCGTCCCACTAGGACAAGCCCATCTGACTCACGCTGGCAGAGAGGGCCTACTTCAGATCCCACCAGTCAAAGAACTGCGGCTATCAGGATCCAGAAGAAGAGCCTGCTCTGCTGCAGCGCCTGCCCTTTGGAACATTTTACCCTCTAGGGTTAGATCTGCCCCCACCCTCCTATCCTTCTGCAAGAGCCTAAAGACCTGGCTCAGCTGGTTGGCCTGGGGTCCAAATGGGGGAGTTCCATGCTGGATTGATGGCAGACTCCACCTCCCCTCCCCCTTGCTTTTTACTCTCCACTCCTCCATCTTTTTTGGTTATATTGATGTAATCTTGTTGTGTTCTTTTTCATTGTTTATTTTGTTGTTCTTTTATCTTCTGTTCTGTTTACACTCTTTTCATTATTTTCTTTTTATTGTTGTAAGTTGCCTAGAGTAGCCCCACAGTGAGATAGGTGGCAAATAAATTTAACAAATAAATCAATCAGTCAAGGACTACCTGTATGTAGCTTTTGCACAACTTCAGTAGTAAGATGCCAATTGCACATTACTCATATTGACAAAAATACTGCTATTCCTACTGATTTGTAAGAAATCTGTACGTCGGAGAAAGCATTCTTCATCTGGGGAAAATTGCACTGTTTTTATAATTATTTTTCCAGGACTATCATAAATGGCTGAATACTAAGATTTAATACTGAACTTCTAGAGTAATTCGTACACATTTAATTCTCCACATCAATTCAAACTGAGTGCTTATGCATATCCACTATACTTCTTAATATACTGGTAGTTTTCAAATTTTTCCACACCCCGGCTTTCTGTATTAAAAAGTGGATACTATTTTTCAGCTCATGCACAGGCATATTAAATTTCTCATTAACAGGCAATTATAAAATGTATATATAGCATTTTCCTTATGCTCAAACGTACACACACATATATGTAGCATGTGATACAGAAATATGCATTTTTTAAAAAGGCACCCCACCCCATTTTTATGAGTAGATGGGGAAATGTATTCTATTAAAGGGTGTTTGTCGAAGTATCACATAAAGGTTGATGCGTGTGAGGAATGACAACCTTTCACTGGCCATAAGCCTCAGTAGGGAGTTGCACCAATAGGAACAGTAACACAAAGGGGACAGGGCCAGAATTTTCAGAAGACCACACACACACACACCCATGCACCTTTTTAGAATAGATTCCTACTTAGAAAAGTTAGTTGCCTTTATGGAGTTAATACTACAAGAGTGGCTGAGTTCACACATAGACTGGTTGAGCAAATAAACCATATTATGACTTAGTATGTCAGCTTCCTGTGTTGGGCAGAGCCAGCCAATATCTGCTTGTTATGTACCACCACAGTAAAATTACACACTGTTTCCCTTTTATTAAAATCATGGTTAAGTCATACATTAAAAACCTATGGCCATTTTATCATTCAATAGTTTTTTAGTTTCACCGTTGTGTCTTTGTGCCTGTATGTGCATATATATACACATATGCATGCTCCTTTTATCCTTAGAATAACACTGTACCAGAAGTTCTCAAACTTTCTAGGTTCATGGAGCCATTTCAGAACCATGGCCTTAACAGAAGAAACTTCCAGAAATACCAAGGGATATTTTAAATTACATGACAGTGTCTGTCAGATGTTGAGTATTGCTGCTTTTCTTGGAAATATAAAATATCCATGGTGCCTTGTGAGTTCACTTTGGTTCTACAGCACAGTTTAGTAAATGTAGCTTTTTACAATGAACAGGCTCTAGACCATGAGGACATATGCCACAATAAGTTTTCATTAAGGGGGGAACCACAAGACTACTGTGTAATCTTTGTGTAAGAGACTATTTACAGCTGGAATGAACTTCTCTAGCATGGTAGAAGGCTGATGGGAAACTCAAACCACACACATAGCTTTGATAGTTCAAATTTGTACGTTCAATACATCCATTGACTTTATAAACTATGGATCTTTAAATACTGGGAGTATCAGTAGGTAGTTCTAGCTCTATCATCTATCTATCTATCTATCCCTGCCTGCCTACCTGCCTGCCTGTCTTACTGTCTGTCTGTCTTTCTTTCTATCTATCTATCTATCTATCTATCTTATCTATCCACCATCTATCTAAAAGCTAACTACAGATTGATCTATCTATGTATCTATCTTTCTATCATTTATCTATCCATCCATCCATCCATCTACCCCCCTTCCTATCTATCTGTCTGTCTGTCTGTCTATCTATCCCTGCCTACCTGCCAGCCTGGCTTCCTGCCTATCTATCTATCAACTCTATCTATCATCTATCAATCTATCTATCTATCTATCTATCGATCTATCTATCTACCTATCTATCTCTCATCTATCTATAATCAATCTATCTATCCATCCATCCATCTATCTATCCCTGCTTATCTGTCTATCTATCTATCTATCTATCTATCTATCTATCTATCTATCTATCTATCTATAACTATCGGTCTATGTATCTCGATCTATCTATCAATGTATCTATCTGTCTATCCTATCTATCTATCTATCTATCTATCTATCTATCTATCTATGTATCTATGTATCTATCTATCTATCACTATCAGTCTATCTATCTATCAATCTATCTATCTTCTACTTATAATCTATCTATCTATCTATCCCTGTTTATCAATCTATCTATCTATCTATCTATCTATCTATCTATCTATCTATCTATCTATAACTATCGG